>NMRB01001819.1:118257-141715 GCA_002633025.1 Notospermus geniculatus | reverse complement strand
GCATTCTTTGGATTGCCGTGATTGCGTCCATAGAAACAACACCGCCTAAGATTCTTTGAAAGGCGATCGGTCATTGGCTGGTTGATCCCGCGCTTTCGTCAACAACTGGTAGTGACATCTAGTGTTCAGAAACGGACTTTGGCACCAAATGTTTCAGTGGTTGAGGGTGACAGCTTCGAGCGGAGGCCGAGACCACTGAATTATTGAGTTTAGTCGGAAAGGTGTAAACTCTTCGAGAGAAACTCACAAGTTTCATCTGCAGACAAAAAGGACCGATGATCCCAATTAAAACTGTACAACGTCACAATAAAGGCTCATTGGTGGACAACATCAGATGTAAGTTGACCAACATCGCCACCACCATTGGAGAGTAACGGTTTAAGGGCGAGCTGACATTATGAATTTTCATATTGCTTCAATCCAGGCCCCTCTGAGAAAAGCAATAGAGACACCCCCAGTTGACTGTTTTTATGGTCCAATGTGATCACTGTGCTTTATAGACACAGAAAATGAGGAAAGTCCCAAAGATTACAGCTTAATTACATTACATAATCATAAACAAAGAAATTCACCAAACACGAAAAACAGGTACAATTTTCTTGGAGAAGAAGCACGTAAATGACACACTGAAGGTGTGGCAACAATGTCACAAACCCATAGAACCTGGGGTGGCGAGGGTGTCTTGACATGATTGTTCTTGTTCAAAGAAATTCACCAAACATGAAAAACAGGTACAATTTTCTTGGAGAAGGAGCGTGTAAATGACACATTGAAGGTGTGACAACAATGTCACAAACACATAGAACCTGGGGTGACGAGGGTGTCCTGACATGCTCTTCATGTGAACCATACACGCTCAGTAAAAAAGGACAACCAGGAAGTAAAATCCAAATCCAATATGGCCGCCCTGTTTTGGAAAATCTGGCAGTGTTCATAGAATTCACATGCCGAGTACTCTATACCTGTTGAAAATATTGCTATCAAAATGGGTGGACTAAGTAGAAAAAACCTCGAACTTTATGATCCACATGTCGTTTGATCTTCAAAATGTAACATTTCTTGGGAAAGTGTACCGATTACTAGTCTTTTGTTTCAACTTATTAGCTAATTAGTGCGTTCCAAGATGCGTCTCATTCGATTCCTTTTGACCCCACATGTGCCTTCATTTCCGTCATACAACCTGTATTTTTATGGTATTTTGACATCTTTTATTTACAACGCCTGACCACATTTCAAAAATTCACAACAACAGCTCGCCCTTAATGTAAGGCTCATCATGGTCAGACACATTGCACAAAGTATCAAGCCCAAATGTCACTAATGATGTTGTCGTCGACCACGTTCTCTGCATCGAGACCATCGCTACGATATTAAGGCAGGGGTACGAATTTCATTTCAGGTGAACTTGAAATACTGGAGAAAGAAAATCTACTTCGTCTGCATTGCCACCAAAAGCGGGAGTATGTCATGAAGCCTGCACCTTCAACTCTGAACCAAAACTCCCAGCTTCTGAAGATCGCAGAAGTGTCTCATGCCAAATATGAGTCAAAGTTCAACATGTCATCAGGAATTACTGAAACAATAATACAACAGCACTACCAGCATGAGATACTAAATACGCAGAATGGAGGACTGCGCATTTAAAGTATTACAGTAGAAAAATGAACAAGTCGGAAAATGACGTCAAGATTTTATGTAACATTATTGCAGTTTAAAAAAGCACAACTTGGACAATACAGGACACTACGGCCCGAACTTATAAAAGGTGTTTTTCGCCTGTCTAACTTGGACTTGTTTAAGCCTAAACATTTGTAAGACAACTGTTAGACAAGTCCACCAAAACACTGGTGTTTATCGAAATTTCGAACAACGCAAGGATGTCGGTCTAGCTAAATCAAGTCCAACAGGTGAATAAACATGTATCCCGGCCGATCGCACTGCCTTTGTTGAGACGATTATATAATGAATTGTAAATTGGCATACCTTAGATCACCTCATGTGCGCGGCATTCGTCATATACGCCTATTTGGTGTTGTGACTGGATGGATAGTACACCCTTAGTCGAAAGTAAATGCCCACTTAATTTTCCTGCATATTTCCTTGAATATTTTTCATAGCCACATTTTCTTTTCATACAGATAATCTAGGGCCACTGGGACACCTTTTAAGACCATAAAACTTGAAATTATGAATGAATCACAAGCTTAGACAACTGCAAAACAGGTGTCTATCTTTGGACGGCAATTTTAGACACGTCTAACTAAGCTAGACATCCTTCTGTAATCGCAGTTTTAAGCTAGACGACTGATTTCGACTTGTCTTGGCGAGTTAGACTTGTCTAAGAGATAGACATCCTTTATAAGTTCGGGCCTACAAGTCCCGATTTTCGCCTATCTCGAATGAAGTGAATGCGCCTCGCTCCTCTTCAGTTTATGAGTTCTTATTCAAGTTCGTGATTTGAATCCACATCTCTGCCGTTTTGCCGTTCCTCAAGCAAGATATCGTACTTTAAGGCCCGAACTTATAAAAGGTGTTTTTCGCCTGTCTAACTTGGACTTGTTTAAGCCTAAACATTTGTAAGACAACTGTTAGACAAGTCTACCAAAACACTGTGTTTATCGGAATTTCGAACCACGCGAGGACGTCGGTCTAGCTAGTCAAGTCCAACAGGTGATTAAACATGTATCACTGATCGCACTGCCTTTGTTGAGACGATTATATAATGAATTGTAAAGGGGCATACCTTAGACAACTGCAAAACAAGCCCCCTGGCATGTTTTGCGATTCCTTTGTTATTTGGACACCGTTGTCTATCTTTGGACGGCAGGTTTAGACACGTCTAAGCTAGACATCCTTCTGTAATCGCAGTTTAAGCTAGACGACTGATTTAGACTTGTCTTGGCGAGTTAGACTTGTCTAAGATATAGACATCCTTTATAAGTTCGGGCCTAAAAGTCCAGGTTCCCTTGTCTTTTAACACAATACTACATGCAGTATGTACTTAAACCGTCATAAGATTAAATAAACAAGGGAAACGGAGTTAAACATGCATCTTCTCTGTTAAGTTGCTTAATCAACCTGTCGACCTGTAGGCCTACACCTAGTATCGACCTGTCAACCAGTCATCCTATCGACCAGTCAACCTGTCGACCAGTCAACCTGTCCACCTTTCAACCAGCCTACCTATCGAGCAGTCAACCTGTCGACCTGTCGACCAGTCAACCTGTCGACCAGTCAACCTGTCGACCTGTAGACCAGTCAACCTGTCAACCAGTCAACCTGTCCACTTTTCAACCTGCCCACCTATCGAGCAGTCAACCTGTCAACCAGTCAACCTGTGCACCTTTCAACCTGCCCACCTATCGAGCAGTCAACCTGTCGACCAGTCATCCTCTTGTCAGTCAACTTGTCCACCACCTTGTCTACTTGTCAACCTGTCGAATTGTCGGCCTGTCAACCTGTCTACCCTGTCCACCCGACGAGTCGCCGTCGATCCGCCAATCACCCAATCATCGTTTCATATGTTAATGCACATTAACATAAAGAAGTGCACGCGGATTGATATCGTTCGTCGGCCTAATGGGGAGGTATGCTTCATTACGACACTGCCGCCAGGTCCGGACTATTTCGGCGGAGGATCTCAGTATCCCAATACATTCAAAATTGAATCGAAGACTTTCTTTCATGGGCACGTGCACCAAACGTTTCGTCACCTACTTTTATCTGATTTCGTTGCCAGATTCAGACATTTTGGAAGGTTGTGAGGTGAAATATAATCCAATAATGGAAGCAGCCATCTTATGTCACGTAACCTGCTACAGCATTACCCACAATGCACTGTATCAGTGGAAATGTCGGTGTAGCCCAGACGTTCATATCACGTAGTTTGCGGAGTGTATTGAACGGCTGGGTGTCCGAGACATCAACTTTCGGAAGGCCGGCTGTCAATCACGCGATCCGAGAGAGGCAAACGCCCGAAAACACCGTCACAGTCCGATCCACTGGACACGGACAATGACTTCGCGCGTCCGCCGCCCAAAAATCATTGTTTCGCTTCGCCATTTCGTAGGCCATGCACATTCAAGATTCATTGCATCATACACGATCGTGCCGCAAATGCACTTACGCACGCACACACATCCTATAGGCCTACCTACATTGTATATCAATGATGTAGACATGTCACGTACACATCTAGCGTCCAATGGAAATACCTAGTAAGCCACTTTTTGGAAAAAATGAGTTAAGGCAAAATTCGTACTTGCTCTACGTATTTTTTCATCATAGTATACAGTTTTTTGTTTGCAAAATCTCCGCTAAAGCATCATAATGATTGAGCTAAAACATAGTAAGTCCACCACTCGGTCATTGCTTCCCAAAGTAAAACCTAGTAAGAGCACACTTGCCTGCTTTTTGTAGTGATATGCACCTGTGACTTACTATGTTTTTCCTCTGTACCTTAAAACCCTTAAAACCATCACCCCCTCAGGTCTTAACACAAGATGCTGAGGTTCTGAGTCCCTAGTTTGGCATTCGTGTTCTTCTCGCTCTCTCCCCCTGGTAGGCCTATTTCGTTGTAGGTTTTCCAGTTGTGGAGGGCACGTGGCTCCCCTTCTGGTCTAGGCCTTGTTTTTCCCTCTCCCCCCCCCCCCTTTGCTCTATTCCTCCTCGCCCTATTCTTCTCATTGCTCAGTGATTTGCATTATCCATTCTGGTTTTTTCCTACAAATCTGGAAGTTGACTTCCTTTATATTCTTTTACTTTGTGTTGACCTTCGTGCATCTTTTTGCTTTGTGCTTGTTATGTATTACACATGTCATATTTGGCCTAAGGTTTTCTGTTAATAAATATCATATCATATCATATCATTTATTAAACCCTTTTCTTTCAGCTGAATCAGTTTCTCCTTAATTACATCCACTCTCTTTATTAGGTCCAGCAACCATCCGTGGGGCTTGGACACTTTTCTTTCCTTAATTACATCCACTCTCTTAATTAGGTCCAGCAACCATCCGTGGTGCTTGGACACTATTCTTTCCTTAATTGCTCACTCATCCTGTCTACACAGGTGTTAGTTCTACATTCGGGTTTCAGCTCAGTCTTTTCTAGAGTTTCAGATTGTAAAGTTCCACTTGAAAAAGACCCCGTTTGGGGTCGAAAATTCGTGAATTCTGGAGATTGACTTCTTGCTTATTATCATTTTGTGTGTCAATTTTGTGCTATTCTGTATCTTGTACCTCAGGTGAGTCACTGAAGTGTGTAAGAATGTTTAGGAAGTTCGAAATGGTTTCAATTTTCAAATCAATAAAATTTCTATTTGTCTATACACAATTTGTCTCATTTACTACTCCAAGGGACATCAATAAGCATCAGAATTGTGACTTACTAGGTACATGTAAAACATAGCAAGTCGCGTTTAATTCTGTTATATAACATTTTTTTTAAATATCTTAAAATGAACTTCAGAACAATTAATTAGAAGTGTTTTCCACAACAATACTCTTCCAAGTTGTCATTCCAACTCTTAATATTGGACCTGGAAACATAAACCCATTTTTCTCGAAAATACCACAATGTGACATACATGTACTAGGTATTTCCATTGGACGCTAGACCTGAGATAACACAACTTATACGCCGACTTATACGTATAGGCTAGCACAAATGCAAGACACGCGCTGACTGGACAGCGCGTGAGACTTGTGGCCAATCAGATCTTGCGTAATAAAGTCGCGGCATTCCTCAGTCGCACGGTCAATTAAACAATGCAAACGAGAAGGCAAACTATGGCATTTGTCGCGCGATCACCAATCGAATGGAAAAAAAAACAGGTGTTGTATCTGTCAGTGTTTCTGTGGGTCAGTGTGTCCCCCATATTGTTTGGGAAACACTGGCAGATAGAACGACATATCATATCATTTACCGGCGTCGTAACCCTGTTGGGTTTTTGCCGAAGGTATGGAGTCCACGACAGGCTACTGTCCACCTGTGTGGGGTCTTTTACTTGCCCTGGCATAGACACTCAGGTACAAGGGACCACGGCTTTTAGTCCCATCCGACGGACCCTCGAGTTTTTCACATTTTGTTTCACAATTATATGCCTTCGCCCGGAGTCGAACCCGCGCCGACCCATTGCACAGTTTGGAAGTCAAGCGCGCTAACCACTCGACCACCGGGTTTAGACATGTTTCTCTTTGTGTCCTCTATTGTCAAGGAGGAGCCACGGTGGTGTAGTGGTTCGGGCCTCCGACTAGCATTCTGCATAATGCATCGTGTAGAAATCGCTAACCTCTTCCTACACTCTGCAGCAAGCAGCCAGATTCCGTGTTCAACGCTTTGGGATTTTCTCGTGCGACCAATCAGAAGCCTCTTTGCGATAATTTATTCATCGAGTTACCGGGTACGCCGTTCAACTTCGTAGCGAACAACACTAGCCTGCTAGTACATAATTGACTTCCCACTGCCAGTCCTACAACAGACTAACAAATAGTCTCCATCGAATATTGCCTTTGCGGCTTCTTTTTGAGTACTTGTAAGTCATTCCACGGAGAATTTTGCATTCGAATAAAGTTTCATCGACCGCCATCTTGTCATCATACCCGAGCTGCCGATGCAAGCTTTTCCGCGATTGGCTGCTATTTTTGGGACGGGGGAAATCCTTGAACACGGAATGTGGTTTGCTTGCGTGAAGGTCAAGGGAGGAGAAGCCGAGTCTTGACCTGAACTCAGCGAAGATGCCGACTAGCGGTCAGAGGGTCCAGGTGTAACGTTTTCCAGTGCGGCCATTTTTCTGTGTGATTCCCATTGTTCGGAACACACTGAGAAACGGACTCGCTGTTTCTCTGTGTGTCGCTCATTGTCAGGTCGCCGCTTATTCCGTCGATCTACATGTATTGTATTGTCACACTGGCACACGGGCCTCTCACTGAAAAACGTTACACCGAGTTCGAATCCCACTGGGCGTGAGACTTTGGGAAAGTCTCGTTGCCTCACTGGCCTCTCTCCACCCAGGTGTATAAATGGGTACCGGTCGGAAATGCTCGAATTGTAGCGCTGAATGAGCAGGTCACCTGAGTTCTACTGAAAGGTTTCAGGATAGACTGGGGTTAAAGTGTAAAGTCGGATGACACCTCTACCGTTGTTGATATCAGACTATAAACCCAAACTTAAGTTTTTTTCAAGTCGCCACCTATTCCGTCAGCCAGTAGGAGGGGACACTCACAGATGGGGAAGACTGGCCGATGTTGCACCAGCCATTCAGGCGCAACACAATGAGTCAGTGCGTATAGATGAAATGTTTTTCGTCAATCACAGATTGATGGAAAATAGCAGGTTTTTCAGTGTGACCGTTTTTCTGTGTGATTCCCATTGTTCGGAACACACTGGGAAACAGACTCACTGTGTCTGTGTGTCGCTCATTGTCAAGTCGCCGCTTATTCCGTCAATCTTTTGTAATGTCACACTGGCACACGGGCCTCACTGAAAAACGTTACACCGGTCCTATTTTTCAATGATGAATGATAAAATTTGACCATGTACCGCGGGCATGGATATTTATTCAACAATTAACCCTACCGGTATTGAATTCATGTTCGTGGGTTGAACGCAATCAATGTGTGTATTCGAATCCCCGTTCTTGACCACACTCGTGCTGACCCAGTTAACGCCACTCTGCGTCGCAGTGCCCGCAAACGACATTTTCGAGATTCGACTGGGAAGGTCTGCCAGAGTATTACACGCGCACCCGTCACCCATCCACGTAGTGATCGCTCTCAACGTTGCTTAACTTAGCACCGAGGCCAAGGAAATTCTCCATGGCCGGCGGGTTAAGCCGTGTCATATTAGCAGCTACAAGGGGTTCAATGCATGCAGTTACGACGTGTCTTTGCCTAAGAATCCATTCACGCGATTTTCGTGCCGCGCGATGTCGCATCCTTTGTCCACGACCAACGCGGCGGAAACAAACAATGCTTTCGAGCGTCTAGCTGCCGCTCGAAAATCGCGTCAATGGACAGCCAGCCTTAAGGCCTGTATCCACTAGTCCGGGTTACCGCTGCGGTTTGCCGCGCCGGGATTTTTTCACAGGGTTTTGGATAATCCTTCGATAGTTTAACAATACATGGCGTGTTAATTATCCCAATGCCTGTGAAAATCGCTCCCGCACCGCAAACCGTTGTAGTGGATACAGGGCTTTAGCCTAAGAATCCATTCACGCGATTTTCGTGCCGCGCGATGTCGCATCCTTTGTCCACGACCAACGCGGCGGAAACAAACAATGCTTTCGAGCGTCTGCGGCAAGAAAATCGCGTGAATGGATTCTTAGTGCCTAAGGCTAAGAATCCATTCACGCGAGGATGCGACAACGGGATGCGACATCGCGCGGCACGAAAATCGCGTGAATGGATTCTTAGCCTAAGGCTGAGTTTACATCGAGGCACAAGGGACACGAACATGCAGGCGAACAAAAGTTTCATGGGATGAATTCTTTGTGAAGCAATTGTTTGCGTGCGCGTGCGTGTTCGTGTCGCGTGTGCCTCGATGTAAACTCAGCCTCAGGCCGTGGTTGCCCCAGATTCCACGATGAGAACCTATGTTTGGTGCAAGCGGGCTCAGGCCACTGTGACTAGGCCTATTGCATAAAGCTCATACCAAAACCCCAAAAGACAAGATACACCATCCAATATCATTGCACAATATGGGGCCAAATGAGGCCATGCGCTTCTGACATGGCAATAAAATGGTCCATTTTGATCCTAATATTGTGCAATAATATTGCATGTATCGGCCACTCAAGGAATTTGTGACACTCATGCATATACCGCATGTACCCAGTTCAAATTGTCCCTGCCCTGCGAATCAACACTCTAAGACTAAGAATCCATTCACGCGAATTTCTTGCGATGCGATGCCGAAAGCATTCTTTGTTTCTGGGGCGTTGGTCATGGACAAAGGATGCGGCATCGCAGCGCTCGAAATTTGCGTGAATGGATTCTAAGCCTAAGAAAAAAAGGTTCTAACAGGGTTGTTGGGCTTTCATAAGCCGCGTTTACACAGCCAAATATCATCCGTGCCGAGTCCGGACGGAGTACGGTTCCGCAGAAAAAGTGGCAGTGTAAACAGGTTGAGAGGGCCCGGCACCGTGCCAGTTTCAAGTGGGCCGAGTACGGCACGGCAGAAAAAGAGGCAGTGTAAACGCGCCACTGGGCCGAGTCCTCTCACCAAAGGAGTTGTGCGCATGCACGATATTGACCTTGACCCTGTGACGTCATTCGCGGGAACTACACCACACGCATTCATGAAATTTGACAACCATTCTGGCACAGTGAAGACCTTTCAATGTAAACGGTACCAACGAGGCGGGCAAGTGTTATATCTGCCAGTGTTTCTGTGGGTGAGTGTGTCCCCTTATTGTTTGGGAAACGCTGGCAGATAGATCGACATATTTCTCTGTGTGTCCTCTATTGTCAAGTCGCCGCTTATTCCGTCAGACAATAGGAGGGGAACACTCACAGATGGGGAACACTGGCAGATGTTACACCTGGTCCGGACCGAGTACGGTTCACTTCAAGCGAGTCAATTTTTATGGTACTGTAAACGCGGATTTAGAACCTTCTGCTGGTAAAAGCTTCTATCTAGAAACCATATCGAGAAATCTGGGAATGCGTGCGAATACAACTGATATAGGCCTACCGTGCTCCAGCTTTAATATCCCTAATTTCTCTACATGGTTTTAATATCCAAAAGTTCCTTATGTTTCTTCTGTGTGTCCTCTATTGTCAAGTCGCCGCTTATTCCGTCAGACAATAGGAGGGGAACACTCACAGATGGGGAACACTGGCAGATGTTACACCGGGTCCGGACCGAGTACGGTTCACTCTAAGCGAGCAAATTTTTATGGTACTGTAAACGCGGCTTTAGAACCTTCTGCTGGTAAAAGCTTCTATCTAGAAACCATATCGAGAAATCTGGGAATGCGTGAGAATACAACTGATATAGGCCTACCGTGCTCCAGCTTTAATATCCCTAATTTCTCTACATGGTTTTAATATCCAAAAGTTCCTTATGTTTCTAGAAAGAACCTTTTAATAGCAGAAGGTTCTATGAAAGGCCAAGGACCCTCTTAGAACCGTTTTTTCTTAGAGAGACAGTTATGTGGAAATGCGGAAGAAGACGCGTCATTTTGCAAGGCGATGTTCGTGGGCCTATCCATCACCACAGCTGAGAATAAAACTGCCAATTAATCTAACACCTAGCCTACATCGACCTTGCGACTGGATGCAACTACCGGCAATGGCGTTTCCGGCAACGGTGGGCGACTGGCTGGAACCAGCAGCAACTGATCAGATGCTCAAACAGGCCGATGTACGTGCACCGGCAACGCTATTGCCGACCGTTGCCGCTAGTTCCAGCCAGTTGCTCATGTTCTACTCGTTGCCGACCGTTGCTTCTAGTTGTCTTCAGTCGCTTTCAATGTACACGCTCTAGCAATGAATTTCCTTTGTTTGTGGAGCACACCTGGTCATGTGATGTAATCATGTGATCACAAAATGACTTCCGAGTGGTCCGCTCGGAAGACATCGACAATCTCCGTGTAGCATTCAGTTCAGTTGCCTGTTCGATGTGCGCGCTCCACATTGAAGACTGGATTGTGGCACTTGTTGCCGCAATGGCCTGTCGTAACCGATGTGCGCGAAACGCGTACATCGATAGCGACTGTTGCGTTCAGTTGCTTCCAGTCGCAAGGTCGATGTACGCTAGGCTTAAGATGCCGTTGAACCAAGTTCAGAATTGAATTACCTTTTTTTGAAACATCTTAGCTCGCGGACACCTCGCAGCTTCGTACTTCTCCATGCATGTCCCCCGCCGGTCACTCATCTGACAGACAAGGCTGCCGCGTTTTGGAATCGTTACGAAGGTCGTACAATTCATGACTATGAGGCAGACAGCAGCACATGAAATACGCGACTTTTCTTCTCCATCATCCAAAGACGGTGACCGTAAACTCCAACCTGTCACGACGAATTGGTAAATACTGAATTTCATATCGAGAGGCGAAAATTTCCTCTTGTGGATGTTGGCCTACACCGTGACAGACCTCGGGTTTGACATTGGTGACTATTTCGAAGCCCTTCGGCCATATTCGTGAAATTTCGATGATAATCAGTGACGTCACAGCGACAATCCCGCGAAGTAAAGAAGATATTGAAATCTAGCGTATAACAAATAATCGGTTGTGAGCGTACGTTCTGTACCGTCCAGAAAAGGGAAACGGTAACAAGATTATAAGGAGTAGGCATAGTCTTAACTTTGACTTGGTGATAGTTTAGTTAATGGCCGTTTGTGACCACATGATATAAAACCCGTGGTGAAAATGCAGGAAGACTCTTTTTTGGGAACCGACTGATCGCAAACGAGGTAGTGACGTAATCAGTCAATACTGTGTTTCTTTGTGTGAAGTGAAATGACGAGATAGAAGTATTGATCGCCAAATCGAATGACGTTTTGTCTTGTCATGTCTTACACAAAAAATGGCTTTTAATGCATTGTTTGCTGGTCTGGGCCTATGCAGGTTACACCCCTCTCCCCCAAAAAATCGAACAACCATTGTTATGAAGAGGAAGGCCTAGTTCCGGCTAGGAGAGAGTTGATGGACGACAACAACGAACGAGTTTCGTAATATCGTATTGATTCGAAATTATGGGCCCGAAAAATAAGCATATTTCCACTACCCACTACCCTCGACGACTTATAGCAGTGGATGGAGAATCTCTTTAGAATAAAGAAGACACCAAGATATCCCAATTGGGTCCACTGGTTTTGGGATCTGGGTAGTGGAAGTACCTCCGTGTGCAGTATTTTGGACCACCCTGTATAATAGTAAAACTAGCGCCAACAATTGGCTTATTATTCTCACTTGTACCATCAAATCGCATCCATATGTAAACGCACATGTATAATGCATGAAAAATAAAGACACTTCAATAAACATAGACGCTTTACTCCAATGCTGTACATGTACAGTCTTGTTCGTATTAATATCAACACCGATTATCTCAAATATCTCATAAACCACCAAACCAATTTAAATGCGGTTTTCTGCATAAGGTCAGAAATCTTGCTGACTACAACTGGGCATCAATGTTTTTGCACAAGATTCACTTCTTCATTGCGTAATCTGTCGTTGGAAAAAGGTCCAAAAAAAAAACGTTTTTGTTTCTGGATTTTTCACCAAAATTCCTTGGCTAGAATGAAGTTATGCCAAAATAAAGGTGATTTAGCAAGTTCCTGTCAAAATACGTCGTTTAGTTTTTGAGAAATTGACGTTTTTGTAAAGCTATATCAACACCACTTGTGTTCCACTACCAACAACTTATGAGACGGCCCCTACATAATAATGCAACCATACACCATGCATGGGTCACTGTATAGGCATAGATAAATGTTCCATTAGCCTTTGTCATCTTTGTTTGAAGTTAACCAGTGCATGAATTGGTCACTAAAGCCTCCACACACTTGAAAAATTATTATGTAACACTTTTTGCCACATAGGACTCAGCGCTGTTCTATAGATCTATGGATTTTGTATGCACTGACGGCCTACACAAGGGACATGAAGTGTGGTTTGCATTATTATGTAGGGACCGTCTCATAAGTTGTTGGCAGTGGAAGACAAGTGGTGTTGACATAGCTTTACAAAAACGTCAATTTTTCAAAAACTAAATGGCCGATTATGACAGTAACTTGCTAAATCACCTTTATTTTGGCATAACTTCATTCTAGCAAAGGAATTTTGGTGAAAAATCCAGAAACAAAAAAATATTTTTTGACCTTTTTTCAACGACAGATTACGCAATGAAGAAGTGAATCTTGTGCAAAAACATTGATGCCCAGTTGTAGTCAGCAAGATTTCTGACTTTATGCAGAAAACCGCATTTAAATTGGTTTGGTGGTTTATGAGATATTTGAGATAATCGGTGTTGATATTAATACGAACAAGACTGTACATGTATATGTATATGCAAAAAGTATTGTTGTCCGACAACAATCCCCCATCACCTCGTGTCACATGGCATCTTGGTTCATCATCGTACTGCTAACAGAAACTGATAGGAGGGCCGCTGCCAGAGCGCGGTGTTAGTTACTGAATGTTTGGTCTTCAGAAGGAATTCCGACCGCTATGATGGCACCTCCCCAAGTCCACCAATAGCACATCTGAAATTTCTCCAGCGAGGACCGATCTCTATATTCCCCTCCACCCCAAAAAAATGTTATGTGCAGATTGGCCTATTATGATTTGAACCCGTTCAAAAAGCGCTGTTTTCTCTTGTCTTTTTGAATTGATTCAAAAACAAACTGCATGGTGTAACCCAATGGATTACCTTCTTGTTCAAAATGGCAATATTCGTTTGGTTTCGTAATGTTCATCAAGGAACAGTCTCTTTAAGGGGAACGCCACCTATCGGCGGTTACAGAAAATAACTCAAAGCTGGCGCCTTTTTCAACCGTGACCTTCCCCCTTATTTCAGTAACGACCTCCCAAATGCAGTAGAAGTCTGCTCATCAAAATAAACTCCCCTTAAAGAGTAAATAAAAGAAAAAAAGGGTCACGACACATGCAGTTGAAATGTGCACCCTTTCCCCTTTATGTATTTGATCTGTTGACTCATGCTACAAGACTTCTTGTGAGCATATCTGGTGTTCCTGAAATGAATTTGTGATTAGGTGCATACAGGGCACAGTATGTGGTAGTCCCACACCCGTCTCTCTCCCCCCCGCAGCTGTCCTTGCGTGCAGATCATTCATACAGATAGCCGGGGCGTGCTACGCGCCCGACACGAGCGCGCACCGACCAAAATGTGCATTTGTTAAAAGGACGGCTAGACCCTCTGAAATGGAGAGCACTGATTAGTTACATGATGCTGAAAAGGAGAGATGGTTAGACATTCATGGGAAGGGCCCAATATGTGTATACATGAGAACCTGGGGTACGGAGCTGGGCGTACGTTTCTTAAAACGAGAGTGGACATGTATACACCCGAAGCATCACCTTTGGCGGAACAGTGGGTGGAGCCCACTGACTAAAGTGGAAGCAGCTACGCGGTCCCGGTCGACCGCAGCTGCGCTGAAAATTGAAGACATTCATACGAAAACGTACAAGCCAAACCTGCTTCTAAACGTGTCTAATTTAGATGCAGATTCGCTTGCGATCAAATTTCTAATCTAAGCGCCATCAGCTTGGCTCAAAACTGCTTTCCATTTTACGCGCCATCCGCTTGGCTAACTAAAAGTCACGTGGGTCGATTGACACACCCACAAGGCCAACAAAAGCTGAAATAAACAGAATAGACTGAATGAAACAATGGCAACAGATATGTGAAACTTGGGGAGGTTTTTGATTCTGTTGTGTTCTAGTTTTTCATTGGCTGTTCCATATTTTTTGTCCTAGTTTTCCATTGGTTGTGATGCTTTGTGTCCTAGTTTTCATTGGCTGTTTCATTCAGTTCGGCACAGGTGTTAAAATGAAAAAAAGGCGGGGATCGTGTAAAAATCTGAACCAACCTAAAAAATTACCCAGGAACACCACTGCTCACCCCATGTTAGACCAGTGCAGAAGTGGTGTTCCAACTCAGCTCTACTGTGCAGTGGCCCACAATAAGTTGTCCTGTACCTATTTCCACGTCTTCGGTGAGGACTTTTCCGATGTTCAGATGATGATGTCATGTATTCCATATGCAATTACAGATAATCCAAAATAGAATTAATCCATAAGTCTGTACCTCACCTCACCTCGCCACGCCACAGTCCGACAGATGATTCCGACGAAAAGTTACGCACAAACGAAAACGTTACGCACAAACGTTAATCGCACAATCAATGTAATCCACGTGTTCACCTCGTAACAGCCATATTGATTCCTATGGCATGTGCAATCCACGTCCTCGCATCGCAGACGGCACTCTGCATTCGCAAACGGTTCCTAATGCAGTCAGACGTTTCGCCCCGACTTCACTCCCTTGGAGTTTGAACTCACTGGCTGAAAAACAGAAGAAACGTCACACCCTCTGAAGAACTGTCCATATCCAGAAATATAGCACAAAGGCGACACACAAAATAAGATATAAAAGCAGAGGTGGCAATATCGTTAAATAGGTATCCACTTTTAATGACGTCATCAGTGGATAACGCCGCCTGACTTCAACCTCGTCCCCAGGCAAAGGCGGGCGGTCAACAAGGAACTGTCAGCATGGTGTGAGTGGATTCTATTATCATTATCCGTACGTTCTGAATCAATTCTTAAACTTTGATGAAAACATCGAAGATCCATTCACATCATCCGTTTTCTGAATCAATGTTTGAAACTTTCAACAAGTTAAGATTTGGATACCTATTGGAAGAGTAATATATAAGATTTGGATACCTATTGGAAGAGTAATATATAAGATTTGGATACCTATTGGAAGAGTAATATATATGATCCGTATTCCCCAATTATCAGACTTACATTCTGGGAAAGGGTTTTCTTTGGGGTAGAATCAAGCAAAAAGGGGCTTGGAGATGTTTTGGGGGAAAGATTGGCAAAATCCGTTTTGTGAATCAATGTTTGGGCAATAAGGCAATAATTGTAAATTGGGTCTGCAGATAACCCCAATTTTGGTATGCTTTGCGCTAGTTAACCTGGTTCCCTGGGCTCCGACGGTGGCACTTACTATTCGTGTACCGACACGAATTAGACTAGTACCTAGTCCGATGGTGTCGCTTTTGAATTTGCTGAATGGTAGCAACATTTGTTAATTTCACTACGTAAAAGAGTTAGGACGGGCTTCCAGTCTAGACACGAATCGTCAGCCAGCGCCACCGTCGGACGCCCAGGGAACCAGGTTATGCGCTAGTTTGGTTCCCGAACCCACCGCTAGGGCCAAAAGGCGCCTAGCGGTCAGTTCTGGAACCAAACTAGCTTTGTGCATGCGTGTAATACGGCGCACATGGTGCGACTTCCGCCCAGGTCCGATGCGAGCGAGTTCATGTCTATCATCAAGGTTTATGAGAGGAATAAAACACATCATCTTCACAGAATCAATTCTTGAACTTTGATGAAAACATCGAAGATGTGTACTCCCTGGAATCGAAGATCGAGCATCGAAGTCACCTAAGTTCGTGTTGCTGCTGTCAAGATAAAAGAACCGTGATATAGAGAGCGAGGCCTATCATGCTATGGGCATGATGGGAAGCAGATAGGCCTAGCAGCAGTTTATGTGTTAAAGTTGCTGTTTTCTAATCACCCAGCATGGTTGAAGAAGGTGGGCTTGTGTGTTTGTTTCATGTGTCACAGGCATTGTAAGCTGGTTCGGCTGGCCACCGTTCAGATGGCGTTCCGTACACAGCGCCATCTAAACGGTGGTCAGCGGAACTTGGCTAGTGGGCATTGCAAATCATGGAAGTTTCTTCGTGCATTTTATTCGCTTAAGGGTAAAAAATTAAATGGCACCCACTTAAGGACCCCCATGTCATTCTCAACACTTCCTGTGAAAATAGTCCCATTTCGGCCAGAAACCGCAGAGGAGTTAGTGTTCGAAGTTAAGGTGCCACCGTCAATTAATTATAATATAGATTATATGACCCGTACTATCGATTAGGAAGTGGGGCTCTGCTGATCAGTGAGGCGCAAAATAGGGACAAAAGGGTAGGCCTATATTTACGCATATATACTGGTATTTTTGGCGTCAAGGATAATTAACGAAGTAAGTACCAAATGAATATGTATTTCAGAAACGTCGAGTGTGAAGGAATAAGCCTAGAACGGAATAAGGAGCATCCTTACAAACAGTCCCTCAACCCTTACCCCAAGACTCAATCATAACGTACGGTAACGGTTAAGTCCGCCGTCCAGACACAGCCTTCCATCTGAAGAAGGAAAAGACTTGGCTCAAAAACAACAATTACTTCATGGATATACAATGCTAGTACATAATAATTCCAATATGGCCGCAACATAGCCGAAACACATTGAGGCCATTCAAACTAATTATCATCAGTAGGCCGTATTAGTCGTCAAAGTCCGAGTCACTCCACAGAAACGCCGATTTGGAAGATCGGTTGCCAGCCTTTGAAGAGGCCGCCGGAGTGGAAGACAATGGCTGATAGTTTGGCGGGCAAAGGGCCTTCTCTTTCCTGTTTTTCTTGTCTGCCTTCGATTTCGGATCAACTGCAAACAAAAAAAGAACAAACTGTGACTGTCATTTCTTTTGAAACTCAGGCGGATGGACACGCGGCAAACTTCACCTAAATTAAGACATTCAGAGCACAACAGTATCTCGTAGGTTATTCGAGTCGTGTCAATTATCGGAAACAAGAGCCGTCCGACTGCCGGTGTTATATCGGCCAGTGTTTTTGCGGGTGAGGGTGTGCCACCTACTGTTTCGGAAACGTGGGCAGATAGATCGACATGATTCTCTGTGTGTCCTCTATTGTGAAGTCCCGGCTTATTCCGTGAGACAATAGGAGGGGAAAACTCACAGATGGGGAACACTGGCCGATTTTACACCGGTGTAGTGTAGTCAAGGCCTACCTGCTGTTCTCTTCCCTGTAACGCCGACACACTGCCTTCCTTTCTTCTGACTTCCTTCGTTACGGTTTGGTCCTGGAATTGAAGATGGGAGCAAATGATACCAAATCTTACAACGGAATAAATCAATAAGGGGCAAGTCGATAATGGAACTATCTGTTGACCTATTGCCGTAACAAGCAATGTTCTTTAGTCACCTTGTTTATCCGAATCACTACTAACAGTGATGACTTCGGGCACGTCTTCTTCAAGAGAGTCTTTCCCATCTGATACATTTACTAGTATGTCCTCATCCTCGCTGACATTGGGCGTACTGACGTCAATAACAGGTGGTGGGTCATCTACCTCATCTTCAGGATCTACGATTGTTATGGCCGTCTCATTTTCATTGTCAACGTTAACTGAAATTTAAATTGGAATGAAAGGGAAAGGATTATGGCGAAAAAGAAACGGCTGACGTAAACAATGTGGAAATCGGTATATGCTATATTAATTACCTTCCTGGCACCATGTGTCGAATAGTGGTTTGTTGTAGGTGAAAAACACTGGGACATGGAGTGTATATGATTCACGGAGTAATTTGAAATAACTGTCGTACTTATTTTGTCTTGACACATGATTCCGCCACATGATTTCACACAGATGTGCTTCGATGTTACCAATGTTTGTGCCTGTAAATAACAGGAGAATATTAACGAGATGTATTTACTTGCACTTGTATTTACCTATTTACTTGCACTTGTATTTACCTATTTACTTCCACTCACCTATTTACTGGCACTTGTATTTACCTGTTTACTTGCACTTGTATTTACCTATTTACTTGCACTTGTATTTACCTATTTACTTGCACTTGTATTTACCATTTACTTGCACTTGTATTTACCCATTTACTTGCACTTGTATTTACCTATTTACTTGCACTTGTATTTACCTATTTACTTGCACTTGTATTTACCTATTTACTTGCACTTGTATTTACCTATTTACTTGCACTTGTATTTACCTATTTACTTGCACTTGTATTTACCTATTTACTTGCACTTGTATTTACCTATTTACTTGCACTTGTATTTACCTGCACTTCCAGGGGAAATTTCTTCAACACTTACCATTCATTTTCCTGAAATGGTCCTTCGCCAATTTCCATGCCCCCTCGATCCTATTTGTATGGACAACATTTGTGTGTTCGCCGTCTATTTCTTGGTATATCTTCTTATACGACGATTTGTGAATCACCTAAAAATAAAGGTAAAAGTATTTTTGACATAGGCCTACTTTCGGCTGTTTACATCAACGGAATAAGCAGCACACTGTGATGGAAACTAATATCGTTCAGCAAGGTTGGGGATAATGTAGGCGCGACGATTTACTCACTGAGAAGTGCCGGTAGCCATGTGAATTTAAATTGGCATAGGAACTCCACCCATCCGTATATATCGTTGCTCCTGGTGCAACATGGCGTTTGATGATTGTTAATAATGTCTCTTCGCTTCGGTCATCAACAGGGTATAATATCAACCTTGAAGGGAAAAAAATTCAGACATTTAATTATGATAATCATTGTCAGGAAACGTTCATAGAAAGCGGCATTTTGTGTTGCAATCGGAAGCCGATGTGCTGAAGGGAATCCTGCAATGAAGGCAATAATTTTTGTACCTATTCGTTTCTCTTTCCACTAATCCTACCTGCACCCATACTTTCACGCCACGTGGTGCCCCACGGTGAAATTTAGATCTGCGTCCGAACAGGCTTTCGTCTATTTCGACAGTACCATTGAAAACCATATCTCGCACGTATACATTAAAATATTCGCAAAATATCTCCCGTCCGAAACTATCCCAGTCAAGGGCGATTTTCTTGTAATCCATCCAGCCATGCTGGCGCTGTGGTGCAGGGAGTGGCCATCCAAAAAGCACTTCAAGAACAACATTATGTCTTGTACTTTATAATGTGAACGTTCAAAAAAAGAATTCCGTCTAATACTTAGGACGTGTCTCTTCGGCCCTTTGCATCTCCAACAGTAACCGTCAACCGATTTTGCCCTGCTCTTGTAGAATTCGGCTCGTCACTAAACCCCTCCGCCATGGTTTCAAGATATTTACTGACAACCCTCTTCCTTTACGTTTCCTTTTTAATGGTTGGTCGGTAATTGCTGTATGTGTGTTGTATAGAGTTCATATTTACGAACACCTGAATTTTCCTGATTCCAAGAATCGATTGGGCAACGCCCATTAAAATAGTGTGAGGGTATTGTACTTAAGCATCAAATTAAATACCTCGCTGATTATTTGGTGTTCACTTGAATAAATTTGTATATTGTTGACACTTACCTGAATCTCACGTGCCTGTTTTTTTCCAAACTATGTCCCAAACATACTGATTGTTGAAGGACAAATTACATTCACGCCCCATTGCTAGTATATACCTTAATCTCGCGATTGTAACATCACTGTTCGGTGGGCAAGGTTCCCACCCAGGGCATTACCATATTCAGAGATATTGAATGCTCTTGAAACCACAAACATTCGAATCAGCCAGTTTTATGAATGCCACTGAAATAGACCACATTAAAGCCGGTCATGGTGCCAATCAATCTTAACTTGACCAAATCTGTCAACAGCCTGGATTGGTACGAATCAGCATGTGACCAAAACGTCATGAAGTGGGGGTTGTATAAAGACTGATGTTACAATCGCGAGATTAAGGTGTAAAATATATCCCAAATAAGTCGTCTCATCTTCTGAATACGCACTTTATTCGTCATGGCGAGCGGATCAACTCGTCCAAAGCCAACGGATACCACGAAGCTCCCTCCATTTGAAGAACAAGGGCCAATATGTAGGCACTGGTTCATGGTGCAGGACATGATTGGACCAGCTCATCTTTGGCCGCGTCTCCATCGGAAGCTGTTCTGGGGGTGTGACGCCGAAGGACGGAAAGTGAGACTTAATCACTTCCACAGAGTGATACTTTGTGTCTTTCTTTATATCAATGGTTTACCACCATATCTGTTTTATAAATGGTGCGAAGTGGTGGATGTGGTCGATTAGGAGGGTCTACGTCATTGCCAGCAGCTGTTAGAAACATACTAGTATATACCAAAGGAAACCTACAAACTGTACAGTTTTCGTATTGGTGGCGGGACAAAGGGTGAGGGGAGATGGGAGTACCTCGACGGCCGGCCCCACTACTACAAACCAAAAGAAGAAAGAGAGGTTAGTACCAACCTTCTGCATTCCTATCCGGTATTTGTGTAAATTGATGGTCCAGAATATAACACTGAAAATTCATTTCAGGCATGTAGTAGTGAACATGGCCAGCACTAGTTGCCGAACAAGCAGGATTAATCGTCCTTGTTATCAGGTACGTATATGATTATTTTCATGCAGCAGCTGGGGAGGAACTTTAGGACAACGTTATTTTTCATACTACACATTAACCAAATATTGCATTGCATTATCGGTACAAAAATAAAGTTGTCGTTAACGTTTATGTTCATCGTTTAATTTCGAAACCTCCATATCATCCCCAAACATGCGAAACAACAACTTCCATCACCTGAGCGTGCCGCTTATTCCGTTCTTGTAAACAGGTGAAGAGGCCCATGTCACGGACAAAATATAAACAACAAACAGGAAACAAACAATACGTTTTTCAGTCACCATGGTCACACTTTCTTCTTTTTTTGTTTGCAGTTGATCGGAAATGGGAAGGCAAACAAGAAGAACAGGAAAGAGAAGGCCTTTTGTCCGCCAAACTATCAGCCATTGTATTCCACTCCGGCGGCCTCTTCAAAGGCTGCCAACCCATCTTCCAATCGGCGTTTCTATTGAGTGACTCGGACTTTGAGGACTAATACGGCCTACTCATGATAATTAGTTTGAATCTGAATGTGTTTCGGCTATGTTGCGGCCATATTGGAATTACTATATAGTAGCATTATGTATCCATGAAATTGTTGGTTTGGCGGACTTAACCGTTACCGTACCTTATGATTGAGTCTTGGGGTAAGGGTTGAGGGACTGTTTGTATGCTCCTTATTCCGTTGTAGTACGCCTACAAGACAACTTTTCATATTTTGTGAAATAAATATTCATTTGTTTAATTTCGTTAATTATCGTTGACGGCAAAAAAAACAGTATATATGCGTACATATAGGCCTACCCTTTTGTCCCTATTGTGCGCCTCATTGACCAGCAGAGCCCCACTTTTGTAATCGATAGTACGGGTCATATAATAGATATGTTAAACGTGTCGAAAGATTCATTTATATTACTCTTCCAATTGGTATCCAAATCTTAATATTAGTCTTCCAATAGGTATGCAAATCTTGGATATTTCATTTGGTACCAAAGGAACATTACGGATGTTAATGGATATTGCAGATTTTTTATATTCTGATATCTGGCATTCTCGTTTCAGTCCAGTGGTTTCTGTTTTCATAGTGTTTGCCTGGGGACGAGGTTGAAGTCAGGCGGCGTTATCCACTGATGACGTCATTAAAAGTCGATACCTATTTAACGATATTGCCGCAGAGGTTGTCCTCCAGCGTTGTTTGCAAATTTTCGACCCCAACCGGGGTCTTCTTCAGGCAGACGCTTTCTTGCAAAATACTACAGAAAAGACTGAGCTGAATCCTGACTGATCTGTACCTCACCTCACCTCTGAAGAACTGTCAATATTATTTGAGAAATGGGCCCTAAATGTATGAACACACACACTCTCTGTCCTTTCTTGTTGAAAATATCCAGTCAAGACTCCATTATTTCGGAACGAGCAAAACAGCACCGTCCCTCACTACTCAACGACTGAAAATGGGCTGGTTCATACAACGTCCGGATTTTACGACGACTATGATCAATTTCAATGTGTGTGCACATTCACGCCTTGGAAACCTGCGATCAGTTTCATGCGCTTGACGGTCCGCGAGCGAGTATGAATTGGTCCTAAGCGGTTATTCCACAGTACAATATTATTGCACAATATGGGGCCCAAAATGGGTGTCATGTGCTTCTGGCATAATGGATGGGAGAAAGATTGGCAATAATATTGCCCATTTTGATCCTCATATTGTGCAATAATATTGCACGTGGATAGGCCGCTTTCGACCAGCGACACGTCCGCCAGAAGGGAGTTATGCCCGTTGTACACGGTAGGATTTTTTTGTACTAAAAATTATAAATGAGGCTTATGAAGGGTGATTTCGGTCGTAGGCCACCGATTGCCTTGCTGAAAGCCATTGTGACCACCAATTTAAGCCCCATTTATAATTTTTAGTACAAGAAAAATCATACGTGTACAACGGGCATTACGTACACTGCGTTTGGTAATCCAGTAATCCGTGTCTGCTCATAATTGGAGCTTAACGCATTCAGCAGGGCCCATATTCATAAAACTACTTAAAGCTGACGGGTCAGATATACTCTCCGACTTGTATGCAAAAAAATTTACGCTCAACTTCGGCAGACCACGAGGCTGCTGCCGAAGTCGAGCGAGCGGTAATGTTCGTAATGTACACTAAGCTTCCTACCCTGAAACACCCATTAGCCTACACCCTTCGCATACCAACTACGTCATCATTTACTCGCCTGAAACCGGAAGTGAAGGGCTCTCTGATAATCCAACACGTCGCTCGAAACTTCACAATGGAAGAAGGAAAAATTCCTGGCGAATTAAGGCGGTGACAGACTAGCGCGTAAGCAGCGCTTCGGGAAGCGTTCAACCAATCAGTGAGGCGGTAACATGGACCGAAACAGCTACCGAATGATCTGATTGGTGGGACGCCTGCAGGACGCGCTGCGTACGCGCCAGTCTGTCACCGGCTTTAGAGGTAAACACCGGCCTAGTATTAACAGCATACCGCACACCTGTTAGAGCCTCCATCAAACTAAC
>NMRB01001819.1:92462-118194 GCA_002633025.1 Notospermus geniculatus | reverse complement strand
CAGAAATGATCGAAGAGTCAATGCATGCAGCGCAACTGTCGCTGGGCTATCTAACTACAGCTGAAAGGGTAAATGTCGTCCTGGGTATATACAAAGATTACCCAGGATCTCAATCTTCACAAAACCAATACCCTGGGTGTACTTTCGGTAGCCGAACATCACCCAGCATCGTAGTATGACACCTGGATTCGAGGTTGTCTCGCCCGTGGTCACGTGACCGCCTGAAGAATGTCATGAACAGCTACTGTACACTCAAAGTACCGCAGCGTGAGACCGCAAGATTCCACGGGATTTCTAAATAGGACTCGTTCCTAGGCACAGATTGCGGAAGCTGGGTGATGTTCGGCTACCGAAACTACACCCAGGGTATTGTTTTAGTGAAGACTGAGATCCTGTGTAATCTTTGTATATACCCGGGACGACATTTACCCTTTCAGCCTAACTACAATGTAGTAGTGTGACCCGCTCTCGCCGGGATTTCCGTACACACGGGCTTGACGCGGGTCTGGGAAAAAAACGGGTATTTTCAACAGGTGTAACCTTAGCTAATTACTACTAAACATAAACCCCGTGTCGCTCTGATATAACGTTTGAAAAGACGTTTTATTTCATACCACAACACTTCTACTGTGAGCGGTCGGTGACCTCAGGTGAGCCGTGGATACTGCATTGAAAAATATTCACCGCTCACGTGACGCGACTCGGCCAATCATATTTACGGATTGTCTCTTGAGGTACCATACTCCACGCAGCGTTGAAATTTTTTGATACTTGGACGAAAATTTTAACACTGCCATTGACGCTAGATCGCCATCTTGAAAACCTTGACGTCATCGTCAGCGGGCTGGTCTATCACGTGACACGAACTTCGTTTTCAGAATGGTATTATTTGCAGAAAACAGTATTTATCTTGTCGAAAATGAAACAGAATAACTTATTATTACTTTATATCTACTCTCACCGATGTATGTATCACTCTATACCTTTATACACCTATCTTCAACGATCTATATTGTAAGCGTAGAAAACGAGTGATGGGTGACCGCTTAACAATCAGTAGAATTTCTACTGTTCGCTCCGCGCTCGCACAACTTTTCAAGATGGAAACCTAGCGCCGATACTAGTGGTGATATTCTCTGATATCGCCACCTAGCGTCAAGTTTGGTGAGGTACGATAATAGAAGAATGAGGCATGACAACGTTGAAATGTTGAAATGAATCTCCTGTCCTGATTAGAAGAAACCTGGGAAATTTTATCAAATTAGAATGGTTTTGATATCATTTTGGTAACCATCACAAAAACAGTTTTTGTGATTTTGCAGTTTTACTATTCAGTGACTGAAAATAGACATTTTCACTCTATCAAACTGCTGCAATGTTCTTTTCTGTTCTGAGAGAGCATTACGCGGTCTCCTTGATTGTTCTTGGCCTGATAATGCAATGTTCGCTTGTTTGCAACTTTTTCGACATCACAACGAATCAGAAATTTACCAGGTGGAGTCTTTCATCACGTCTGACGTATAGCCATTTTGTGATCACATTAATTTCATATCGGGTGTCCACAAAAAAACGAAAACCCTTTATAATACGGGGTTGTTCAAAAAGTATCATTGTTATGACTTTCATATTTTGCATCAATTATCTAAAGGATATCAGATAGATTTCCCTAAAATTTCAGCTCAGTAGGTTACACAGCACTAAAACAGCGACATGTTTAAAACTTCATGTCAAAAATGCAGTGCGGAAAGTTCAGTGCAATTTCATTGACCGCCATTGCATGTTTGGCGAGAAATTTTGAATATGCTGCTATTTTAATGCTATTTATTCTATGGAGCTGAAATTTTCAGGAAAGATGTTTAACATTCTTTAGATAGAAGGTGCATAATATATCAAAGTCATAGCTTTGATACTTTTTGAATAACGCCATATTAAATTAGGGTTGTCATATTCTGCGGTGGCCAGTCCCGATACAAAAATAACATGGCTTTGCGCATTTCTACCATTTTTGTTTTTGCTCCAGTATGAACACCATAGTGAATAAAAAGTCAAACTTCCTGTATGAATCAAATCTCCCAAATCTTCGCTACCAAACCTGAAAAGATGAAACATTTAGTCAAAAGAATGTGGACTAGAAATCAAATCAAATGGTAACATTTTTTTGAGACATCCTTGTACATGTATTTTTAGCGAGAAAAAGCCATGCGATCTGTACTATCCTTCCCACGTTTACATCAACGTCGTTGGATTTCACTTCTTTTCACCGCTACCATCCATCCGGGTCCGTTTCCCCTGCATTTCAAATTGAAAGGAAACATGGATACTGGTTTATTCTACAGTTGAAAATACATTTACTACATCATATCTCTTATGTTTCAGACGTATCATGTGGACGTTCCTGTTTTGTTCAAAAATGGCCAGGTTCGGCCCCGTGAGTCTACTATCATCGTCACTCATTCCATGCATTTCCAGCCGTAGCGGACTGATGACGTCATTGTTTTCATTCAAACTCGATGTACAAATTCCATGCATTTCAAAACCCATATACCCCAAGTATTTAGCATATTGACCTAAACTTAAACCGAACACCCCCAACGCTTCGTTAGTGATAAAGTGTGCGAAGGTGTTTGGCATAGGAACCTCTTGTTGCCGTATTGTTGGACGCGTGTGAAAGTTTCGAACAACAAGAAGAACCTGCAAGCGATATTTGACCTCGTTTATAAAGATGAGAACGGGATATTTCGCCACATGGAACAAACACAACCAGGGCCGACCAGGGTCATCCCGCAGAATTTTGATCGGCAGTTGAAACTGAAGAGTTGAATTGTGGAAGAAAGCATAGGCCATTTTTCCATTCTCAAGTTTCCGGTGTAGGTCGTAGAAGGACAAGGACATTGCTGATCGCGCGGACACGAAACAATAAAAAACAAATCTTAACATATCAGCTGTGTGAAAAATGCGATGGACAGTTCCAGTAAGATGAACTTCATTGCAATTTTCTTTCTGCGGAGGAGGGAGATTTACAGCCAGTTTCCCACGTGATAACTGGTACACCTTCATTTCCATAATAATGACAGATTTTCTGCTAGTCTTCCTCACAAGAATATTCACGTGATAGTCGAGAAGGCTCCAGAAACAGACCGCGGTATCTTTAGATGAACGAAGAAAGTAGGTGAAATTATATGACACTCGATAAATGTTATTTTGAAGGGGAGTATACACCAGGATCCTCGTCCAAGGCACTGGCTGCTCTGTGTAACATACCGTTACAAATGGCTGGATAAGGTGAAATGAAACAAGGAGATGTTTTTCCGTTGATCTGATTGGTGGAATAAACGACATTCGATGACGTAATCTGTAGTTGTAAACTTTGTTTACCTATGAACATGATGATGAAGAGGAGGTCAAAAACGTCTAAGTGTAAAATTTTCATTCCGGAGCCCAAACACTTCATCTGAGATGTAGCATAGGTCTTATCTTTAAAGCGAATGGGGCTATCCAGGGAAAACTACACCTCCAGGTGGCTCTTCTGTACTATAGGGCATTGAGTGGTCACTGTTTGCAACATGGCAGAGTATGGAAAGTGGACTGAACAGACACTCAATGAAATGGTCCATGGACCATGTGCTCACCTGGTTGGACACAATAGAGTGTTGTGACAGATGAAGGTACATATCAGTCATGAGCAATCTGGGTCAAGTCATTCCCTAGTTACAGGACTTTGATGATTTTTGGGTTATGCCATCTGGCAGCCATATTGGATGTCCGATCGGACCAAAACTTCACACACCCATAAAGGACATCTAGGGGGAGCCACATGCCAAATTTGAGCGCTCTTGGTCAAGTCGTTCCTGAGTTATAGCATTTTGATAAGATAAGATAAGATAAGATAAGATAATTTATTTTCCTCACTCGAAGAGCATAGAAAAGATAAATACAATTAAATACAATTATTAAAATTAACAGAAAAGACAAACGAAGCACCACGTAACAGGCAACATTAAGAACTACAACATGCCTGACATACATGTACACTCATGGCCAAAAGTAAATGGACAGCAGTTTATCTTGAATATCTCCAAACCAATGGGGTGAAGAAAATTGAATCCGACATATGTAGTGGTAAATTTTCCTGGCTATCTAATGGTATCAGCGTCCAAAAAATCCGCTGAAAACCGCATTGGACAGAAGGAATTTTGTAAAGGTATGTTTTTTGCTACTTTTTTATTTGCATGATTTCATGCAAAATTTTTATATCACTGTGTTCTACTCATCGATGCCTTTCATAAAATATCCTGAAATTCCAAATATTCCGTGTAGAAATGTGATTTTGGGGCACTTTTATCCAAATATTTTTGGCCACGCGTGCAACACCTTTGACACAGGCCTCTGCACTATTGTGACTTGTGGTGGTGAATGAAAACTAAGTATTGTCATTTCTCGCTCACAATGAATAAAGAAACCCAGTTGTGGCTGAAGGTCGCGTTTGTCATGCGGGGTCAATTTCCATAACAGGCTGCGTCAGTTAAGTTGATTCCTGGTGGTTGACCAATTCACAGCCTGTTGGCATCCCGTCAATCCCACAAACTATTCAATGGCCATTGATTTTTATCTACCGGCATGACCATTGGGTTCAAGGGGCTCTGCCAAAGGTGTTGCAAGCATGGGCAACATAATTTTGATAAAAGTGCCCCAAAATCACATTTCTACACGGAATATTTGAAATTTCAGGATATATTTTGAAAGGCCTCCATGACTAGAACACAGTGATATAAAAATTTTGAATGAAATCATGCAAATAAAAAAGTAGCAAAAAACATACCTTTACAAAATTCCTTCTGTCCAATGCGGTTTTCAGCGGATTTTTTCGTCGCTGATACCATTAGATATCCAGGAAAATTTACTACTACATATGTCGGATTCAATTTTCTCCACCCCATTGCTTTGGAGATATTCAAGATAAACTGCTGTCCATTTACTTTTGGCCATGAGTGTACATACATTTCCACCCGGAGGGCCATTGCCACCATTACATCTACTCAAGTCTCTTCAATTTCACTCGAGCGAAGCCTCTGCAAAAACTGGTCGCAGAAGTCTGTTTTACCAACTGGGAAGTTAAGTAAGTATGGTGTAGGTGTACCCTCATGAAGCCAAATAAAATTTAAACCACAAGATTGAAGAGTCTCCCGCACCCTCTCTAGCCAGGGGGAAACATGCCGATCCACCCTGTGTAGGTTATGCAGAATGTCAAGCACTTCGGTGATTCTCGGGTTATGCCACCTGGTGGCCATATTGGATGTCCGATAGGGCCAAAACTTTACGTGCACGTATAGATTATTTAGAGGGAGCCACGTATCGAGCAGTCCAGGTCCAGTCATTCCTGACTTATAGCATTTTGATGATTTTCGGGTTATGCCACCTGGTGGCCATACTGGAAGTTTAATCAGGCCGAAATTTGACGAGCACGTACAGGTCGTCTAGAGGGAGGTACACCCTTAGTCAAAAGTAAATAGACACGACTAATCTCAATATTTCTTTAATATTAATGAAACGCATTTTTTTCGTTTTATACTCGTTCATAACAACTGCTTCGGCACCTCTTTCCACCGAAATGACCGAGGTATACAGTTTAGTGACTTTTTGGTGAAAGATTGAAATGTGATCAAAAATGAGGTTTTTTATTATCGCCTTCGCAAAATCGAGAACCTGAGCACTTTACAGCTCTACTGTTTCCAGACACAATGATATTTTGAGATAAAGAATTGAAGCTTCTGCAACCGAGTTATTGATGGTTTCTTACAAGCAATGTTAGGGTTTTCCAGTTTTCAAGGAATAATGTGAATAACAATAAGGCATAAGTGGGCCCGGGATGACGTTCCGACCAAAAGGCGATTACCGCAGACAGCTAACCACAAAGCATGTTTGCCCTTTCAAAACTAAACCATAGTGCACAATACAATCAATAATAATGATTGATGCAACGCAATCAACGTGGTTTCCCCCGAGCGTGTGCTTTGTGACGGAGAACTGATGAATATTCAACACTTGGTCGGTATGAAATACGGACGAGCTCGTGGAAGATCGAACTTGGCAAACCGAACAAAAAATCACTGCAAAAGTCCCTCTGTAATTTTGTCCCCCCCCCCCCTTCAGATCCATAGGATCCGAAAGCTAGATTCTACTCAGAAATAAATGTGCTTCAAGATGGCATAGGTGCGATCACCAACAAATCACGAATAAAAATCACTTTTTCTGATGAAAATTCAAACTTTCACAAAAATATCAGTTCAAAGGACAGCAAGATAATTTAGGTGCAAAAAGGTGCCAAAGCAATTGTTATCAATGCAAATAAAAAGAAAAAATGTGCCTCGCTGCAATATAAGGAAATATTGAATTTAGTCGCTGTCTATTTACTTTTGACTAAGGGTGTACATATCACGTTTGAGCACTCTGGGTCAAGCCGTTCCTGAGTTATAGCACTTGGACGATTTTCAGGTTACGCCACCTGGTGGCCATATTGGATGATCGATCGGGCCAAAACTCGGTATTTTTGAAGGTACCCCTCTAATACACGTTTATGCGAGATATGAAGACGCTCGGTGAAAAAATGAAGAACTGTGGCAGGTTCGTTACTTTTGTAGAACTTTGACTTCTGTGACCTTGAAAAGTAGGTCAAATCAAAAACCCGTCGTATATGTTATGTATCCTAATTAGATACACCTATGATAAAAATTTGGAGATGATCCAGTCATTAGTTCAGAGGAGTTATTGCACTTTTTGTGTTTTGGGTTTTGGCCACCTGGAGGCCAAGCCAAAAATCGAATCGGACCGAAACCTGGTGTCATAGGTCATCTGACCTAGGGGTATGTATGCATCAAGTTTCAGATCAATAGCTCCAGCGGTTACAAAACGTGCCCGGCTAACGGACGACGACGACGACGGACGCTGCACCACGACAAAAGCTCACGGATGAGCTAAAAATTTGGAGATGATCCAGTTGTTAGTTCAGGAGTTATTGCACTTTTTGTGTTTTGGCCATCTGGTGGCCAAGTTAAGAACCGAATCGGACCGAAACTTGGTGTCATAGGTCAGCTGATCTAGGGGCATACAAATGTACCAAGTTTCAGATCAATAGCCCCAGCAGTTACGAAACGTGCCCTGCTAACGGACGACGACGGACACAGCACCATCGTAAGAGCTCACCCCGGTGAGCTAAAAATGTGTTATCAAATAGAGGAGCGTCACTTACAGGCAGAAAAAGTGATCTGATCAAAAGGTAATAAAAAACCTCAAATCCTATATACAACATCCATGATAGTTTAAGGCTATCCATGGATAGTCTCGGGCACCCAGCCGTTCAATACACTCCGCGCAAACTACGTGATATGAACGTCTGGGCCACACCTACATTTCCACTGTAATACAGTGCATTGTGGGTAATGCTGTAGAAGGTCACGTGACATAAGATGGTTGCGTCCGTTAATGGATTATATTTTACCTCACAACCTTCCAAAATGTCTGAATCTGGCAATGAATCGATTGCTGAAGTGATCTGAAACAGCGTACTGGATAGCATCAACGTACTGGAGTTGAATTTCAGGCTGAAAACTGAGCAGGAATTGTGTATCCGTATATGGAAGACGTCGTCGAGAAATCCCAACTGACATTTTATGGTCGTCGCCATGATGAGATCACATGATCACTTCTCTTGCCTAATCAGCAGCCGGATTTTGATTTTCAAATGGGAGGAATCGGCGGATGACAATGAATGACTAGCTCTGTCCCTGATTAGCCAATCCGCGATGGGTGTTGAAATAACAAGCCTTTCGGCGACATGGTTCACTAGAGGTTGTGACAGGCAGGGGAGATTTTGTCATGAAGCGGTGACCGCGATAGACCTTATAAACCCCCGCGCAAATATACACCCACTTTGCACTCCTTCTCCATTGTCACAGAAACACGGAAATACCACAATAGACAGTAAAACAATATTTACTTAGGTTACAATCAACTGAGTTACCCGTTATGAACTGTTGCTAATCTGCACCAGGAGATTACCGGTATCTAGATAATCTCCTCCTGGCTGCACATGTACATTATGGAGCGTGAGCATGGTGAGAGGTAAGACAATCTCCATCCACACAACCATCTATCGTAATACCTCTGCCACACCAGCTGCCGTAGCCTCGTAGATCCAAACTTTTTCTCCCAAATGATGACAAATACTTGTCATTTCGGCGTGACCAACGAAAAGAACCTTTGTTATCAATTGTATATTGTTATATTTACGTATCAAGGGAATGAAATTTCTCCTTCACAAGTTAGAGTGGAAAATCTCAAAAATAGCCTTTTGCAAGCTCTCAAATTTCTAATATCTAAAAAAATAGGCCACAATATTTGCCAAATACCACGCAGACACGGGTTTATAATACAAAAACCACCCCTCCTAATTTCAGTTCGAAAGGTTGTAATGGGTGATTTTTTGGTTCACTAGAGTGACCATTATTATCATCCTTGATTTTCTTTCACGGTTTATGTTCGCGGATTTTCTCAGCCATGGTACAATAGAATGTGACCTCTGTCCCAGACCTTCGTATATGCTGTGCATTATACAGGGTCTGGGCGGCCGAGACTAATCCATGAAGATCATCCTCCAAGCTGCCCCAACATTGTTGTGCTATCGTGCATGTTTATGTAAAGAGAAAAAAAATGTGTAAATCAGGCAAAAGACTTGACCTGATCAAGTCTTGTTTGTGTGTACATACATGTATTTATGGTTCCCGATCACTAAGATCGGGAACCACAGAGTTTTGGTCATGGTGTCTGTCTGTGTGTCCGTTTGTCACGCCTATCTCATCTCCTTGAACAGAGTACAGCTTTGTAAACAAATCCTACCCCCAGGTTTCTCAACCTGGGCAATCCAATGAGCTAATCATCTTCACCCTCAGATGCCTCCATCATGATGTAATCAACATATCAGACTTGATATTTGGTCCATCACACGTTTATCTGATGGCATAAATCGGCTCCTTTAACACCTAGAGCAATAGAAACAAGTTCTACCCTTAGGTTTTTATACCCTAGGAATCGAATGAGGGAGCTGATTACTTTTGATCTGAGATGTTGAGGTCATGGTGATATCGATCGATATCACAAATTTGATATTTTCAGATAACTTGCCATAGGCCTATTGTCAACTGAGCAATATGAAACCAGTCTTAGTTCATGCCTGCTTATCCAAGGACTGGACTATGTTAAAATTCTCAGCCTCACGTGTCCGGGTGATTGAGATATCATGAGATTTTGATATTATCAAACTTGAAATATCTGAAATATCTGTGCGTGTGGTTGAGGTAGAGACATGATATCACCCACACTTAGGTTATTGAGGATGCCCATATCGATTATGCAATGACCTTGATGATCAGGTCAACGTCAAACTTGATAATTTGAAATATCTCTGTCTGTGGTAGCGGTAGAGGTTTGATAACACCCATATTTAGGTTATTGAGGATGCCAATTTCGATTATGCAGTGACCTTGATGATCATAGGTCAAGGTCAAGGTCAGAGGTCAAGGTGAAACTTCCCCAGGAACTGATACGCAATGTAAATCACTAAACAGGAAGTAGATAGTATGCCCAATATTACAGTAGAGACCCCTATTATCGACAGGTTGAACTAGATTCTCGAATGCCCCATTGGTCATGTCAGCGGAAGTATCTGAATACATGATGATCACCGCTATTTTGGAAATATTATTGCTAAATTACATAAATTTGTAATTTGAAATGGGGGCCGCGAAAACTTCCATGCAATGCAGCACTTTTCACTGACGCGAAAAGTTCCCTTAAGCCTAGGTCACAAATCCACCGGGCCCCGTACGATTTTCCCCACCCAGCGGCTTGCAGTGGATTTTAGATACTGAAACACGGATCTAAGATGAATTATGCCGAAATCGCCTCAATGGATAACTGGAAATTAGACTGGATTAAACTGGGCACCGTAATTTGGTCCAAATGTCTGTTTTTACTCGCCGTACGGGCCCCGGAGTGGATATGTGACCTAGGCTTTATACTGATGTCTCCATCAGGTCGAACTTGCGACAGCACAGAACAGGCAGCGACTGACATTTCCTGATCACTTTGCATCTGAGACACGACCTCGTGGAACAAATCAGTTGCCGATATTATGCAGTGACGTGACTGCGTCTCTTCTGCGACGGTCGGCATCAGTCGCCGATCAAACAGATCAAGAATCGCAAGAGTTGAACATGTTCAACTTCTCTGCAATTCCGCGACGGGTGTAATCCATTCGCAGTCGACCTGACTGTTCCACCATGAGCGCACAACGTTTCACGTTTTGAACCTGACAATGATTTCTTCACTTGATGGGTCTGTTCCGTCCTGGCGCACGCAATCATGATTGCGACCTGACATCAGCATTGGAGTCTCATATCACACGATCGTAAACTTCAACTGAAACGAAATGCTCTCGCATGCCTGGAGCCGTCCTTTGAGCGCGTTTAATATGAAACAATGCACCATCAGTGGGGTTGAATAGGTAATGAGACCAAACCCCATCGTTGATACTCGGGTAAAAGGTCGCAATTTTCTCTGTAAACATTTTTTCTCCAGCCCCCTTTTTTACGACACCGTCCTTCGGGTGAAAAATACGTGTAACTCCTGTACCAATAAACCTCGGAAGACAAATCACAAACAACATATTGAAAAACGAACTGAAAGTTAAAGATTCCTGACAACAACGGCAGTACCTCAAGAACAGCCTCAGGGAGTATTTTGTTAGCCGGTAATTATCAATGAGAAGATAGGCAAGGAGGTATCTTCCTTGAAAAGTGTAAACATCTCTGGTGATAACGCTCAGTGGAGTGGTCGAAAGGATGAAGATTCCATTTTTAAAGAAAAAATGAACTCGACCAGTTTCGTTCGACAAAATGATGTCATAAATGGTTGCGCCGATGAAACTTCTAAGGCAATACACGACGACTTTCCCCTCATAACCTAGCCGTACGTTAAAGACTACTCCTCGGGAAAGGCATTTATTTGTGTTAGGTATGATGACGTTCCCTTCAAATCTCCCCCTTTTAACGTCATACAGGAGACAGGTTTGTTTCCGTTGGACAGAAATATAAAACAGCATGTAACCCAAGTAAATAAATGACATATAACCTATGATTTTTTTGTAGAAAGACGTCTTGTACTCTATTCCAAAGTAGCTATCTTTGTAAGTATAAACAACAACATTCTCAAAAGGTGTTTCCTCTGGTGTTTGAATCTGTACTACCTTCCCCGATGCACGGACTGGGAACCATAACTCATACTTGGCTACCATCAGCGGTGGTCGGAAAGGGATCACCTTTCCTAGTTTATACTTAATCCTCGCTGGCTCCTTCAAGAATCATTTAGACAAGAGAGACTATCGAGTCACGTGATCATCAGAATTGCTTATAGAACACCTCTGGACAGGCGGGTTCCAAAGGTAACGAAGTGATAATATATATTCTTCTATAACTGTATAGGCCTAATGCAGTTTAATATTAAACATATATTTTATTTCATCTAAGAAACTCAGATACAATAAATTTAACTGGGGATTCTCAAGAAGGCTCATGACCTATTATTAGAGTCTCCCAAATGCAGTTAAGGGTAGGCGAGCGGTCTGTTGTCTGTTTTGCCTCGCATCGGACGTTAAATCGACGCCAGGAGTGTCATGGACTTTTTCATTTTGGTCCGAAAATGCTGGCGAACAATGGCGTAATAAAAGGTTCATGACCATGAAATCTTTGTTCGCCAGCGTATAACTCTATGTGAACTCAGCCTAAAGGCCTGTCTATACCATCAACATTTTCAAAACATTTCTGTGACAAAACGTTTTGAAAACTGTTCTGGAAATGTAGCAGCTTGCACTCTAAACAAATTCTTGTCACGTCAACTTGTCAGTGAATTATTGACGAGATGCTTTAGTCAGTCTGACGAGTTATGTCATTCATGACACGATTTACTTGTCGTGGCGAGTCGCCATCTCTGTGACGAGTTCGGTTTGTCGAGTTGACAAAATCTCTAGCTATGGCGGTAAGTTATAGGTGGCAGCACATTTCTGCGCAAGCGGATTGAGGTTGCATTGGAAGACGACACCACTGAGCCACAGGCGGTTTTCTTTAGCGTAATGTACACTCATGGCCAAAAATAAATGGACAGCAGTTTATCTTGAATATCTCCAAACCAAGGGGTAGAGAAAATTGGTCCCGACATATAGTAGCAAATTTTCTATTGGTATCAACGTCGAAAAATTCCGCTGAAAGCCGCATTTGACAGAAGGAATTTTGTAAAGGTATGTTTTTTGCTACTTTTTTATTTGCATGATTTCATTCAAAATTTTTACATCACTGTGTTCTACTCATCGAGGCCTTTGATAATATATCATAAAATGTCAACTATTCTGTGTAGAAATGTGATTTTGGGGCACCTTTATCAAAATTATGTTGCTCCGCTTTATCTTTTTATATCTAGCCTGAGTGACAGGATGTATTGTTTCAAGGCTGGTGATATTTACCCGGCATGATGATTCGTGGTATAGGCTAACATTAGCCCCAACTGTATGTACAGTAAACTCGAGTTTAAACCACCGGTTCATTATGTTCATAAGCACACCCAAAGTAGGGTCAGTTTCACCCTAGGCCTTAAGCAACTATTCATTCCATCACGTGGTTGTGATCGTACAAGCAATTCCAGCCATTCAGCGTAATAGTTGTTATGTTTTATTCACTCCCATTTTGATTGTGGGTGTGCTTATGAACCGGTGGTTTAAATTCGAGTTTACTGTATATCTGCTGTAGCGATTCTTCCGATTTCTGATGGGCGGGAAGACTGAGGCTACAACCAAAAGGGCTTATTCTAACTGAGTCACATCGTGAGAACAATAAATCAACGGAGAATGGAAGTCAACGATAGTTATATATTATAATTAGGCTTAAAGCCTATGAAAACATGTACTGGTTCGTGCACGTGGTGCACACGTGGTATTGTTTACAAACATTAGTGACGTCAGTGATGACCATCAGTCAAGTAATGACGCCATTATAACCTTAGGACAAGCTCCAAAGCATACTAGATGCCTGGAGACTGCGAAATAACGCACTCTGATTGGCCAGCGGCCAGCGGGACGACAATGTCGCCCGATGAAAACATCGAATTTCTCGTAGAAACTTGTATCAAAATCATTGCACATACAGACAATGGTTTAAAATATACTTATGAGTGACACAGAACTGGAAGATATAGCGATTACACACCAAAAGCTATTTACACATGGTAAAAGTTAAACAGAGTTACTAAGATATGAGGTTGATTTTATAGGTAGGGTAGGTCGCGTAATTGATGAAAACCGCACACAATTGTGCGAAGCCGTAGGTTCCTACGAAAACATCACGGAAGGCCTAGAATATCACAGAATTTCTTAGAATACATGGATACATAGCTTCATGTGACTATAAAACATACTAGTAGCGACCAAGAACTTTCTAAATAATATGGTTCCAAGCCTATGAGAAAGAATTGAGATCGTAAATGGAATGTGTGAATGGGCCTATGCACACACAGCGACTGCACACTTTGTGTAGAAAATCTATACTCAATGTAAACAAAGCGCACATGGCGGCAAGTTCAAACAGTGTCAGTCCAAGGATGATTTAAAGTGTCCGTATCACGATTGACCACATGAAAATTACGAGTAGGCTATAAGGAATGAAACATGACACACGAACTATTGCAGGAATTTGATGAGATAGAGTTTGGCTTTGTAAGGTGTAACAGTAAGCTGCTTCACATTAAGAAAATGACATTTCGGAGAACCAGGTCATAAGAGAACCATAGAGAACTCGCATAGTGTGTGTGTGTATGTCTGATAAAAGACAATTTGTTCAATTTTTCTACATAGCCCCCCTCTTTAAAATTGTGCGCCCCGCACAACAATACTATAACAACATGAAACATCTAAATTTTGAACAATACCCCCAGGGAACAAATTATTTTCCATCAGACTTACACACATATTTAAATAATATCACAATGAATCCATTCGAAGTTCGGTCGAGTTGAGTCCTATTGCTCTCAGATAGATAATCACGGAAGAGTCCTATTGCTCTCAGATAGATAATCACAGAAGAGTCCTATTGCTCTCAGATAGATAATCACAGAAGAGTCCTATTGCTCTCAGATAGATAATCACAGAAGAGTCCTATTGCTCTCAGCTCAGATAGATAATCACAGAAGAGTCCTATTGTTCTCAGCTCAGATAGATAATCACAGAAGAGTCCTATTGTTCTCAGCTCAGATAGATAATCACAGAAGAGTCCTATTGTTCTCAGCTCAGATAGATAATCACGGAAGAGTCCTATTGTTCTCAGCTCAGATAGATAACCACAGGAGAGTCCTATTGCTCTCGGATACAGAAGAGTTCTATGGCATGCCTGATGCCCGACGCTTTTCCTAATCTGTCCTCGATTTTGAGAAAACGTGAACATATTTACAAAGTAATGATTTTCAATTTATTCCTCTCAGGCATCTTTGAGATCAAATCCGTCCTTGCTAGAGAACTCCGAACGAACGAACTTATGTACAATGGCCATTTCCCGGGTTTCTGCATTCTCCTTACCGGTAACTTCGTCGCTGAGGGTATTTGGTATAACGACGTCGACAAGGGGTTTGGGTTGGGCACCTTTGCCCTTACAGGCCTTTCCTGCATAGGCACACCCACGGGCACCTCACCAGTCCGTCACCATAGGCATCTCCCGAAACGCACTCGGAACGGGCAAACCTCAGATCCCTGGATCCCTGCACGGACTCTCGCGAGCCGGTACACTGCGACGAACGATGCAGTTCAATACCGGGTTGAGCTGGACGTCTTGGACGTACCACCTCTCTCTAACGGAATGTGCTTGAAATCAAAAGCTGTGCCAGACGTAACTCCCTTATTGTACCGAACTGGACTAATAATTGTCACATATTTGTCGCATGGTATTTCGACTGTCTGATTCTTCCACTTTCAGAGATGACCCTTACGATGGCACTTGATCACCGATAGAATTGTCTCTGAGTTCGATGGCACAACTGTCCTTTTCGCAGCTTTAAGACGACAGCATCTCAACAAGTTGATTCCGGTAGACACATCACCGCAGGAAATCTGCTCACCATTGCAAACTATCGTCCTCGAAGATAGATGTAATTCACAGTCATAAGAAATCCATTCCTAATAAACCTTCGCCATGAATGTCAGCAAGTATTACTTCAAATTCAGTAACCGTACGTCTGAAAATACCTAAGGGCCGTATTCACGGGTCGCACTTTAGCCGAAAGTATAGCTTAAGTTAGACTTTCTCTATGCTTAAAGCATTGAGAAAAGTCCGACTTTAATGAAAGTGTGACCCGTGCATACGGCCCCAAGTCTATCTTAACCTTGCCGTGGACCGTCAGAGGACTTTTATCTGCTGTGAAAACGTTTATATTGACGTCTTCAATAACTTGTCGATGTTCAGTAGGAATTTCAAGAAAGGTATAATAATTCAGAATTGTTATGCTCGCACCAGTGTCTACTAAGAATTTGACCTTCTTTCCAGCAAGGTTACTGTCAACCCCGGGCTGTCAACGAACAAGCCACCATGTGAAGTGGGCCCTACTTCACATGTAACAGTTTCATTCTTGACCTCGGCATTTTTCGTGACAGAAGACGGTTCCTCTCGTTCGTAACTGTCAATCGACATCCTCCTCGAAAACTGTTCGTCAGATGGTGAGATATCCGGCGGTAATGCCTGCTGCCGTCGGAGGGGACTACAACTTAGTTCCGGTCCGCGTCCCCAGACGCGGGACCTTGTTCGTTTCCCTGTCTCTCGGGACAATCGCGTGCGAAATGTCCTCTAGCGGAACACGACCAACATACAACGTCCGTACTAGAGCTGGAGCGACTTTTGGCCGTTTGCCAAGACAAACTTTCTGCGATCCTTTCGAGTAGCATCGCCAAACGATCGATCTTTTCGGAGACGTCCTGTCCTCCGGTCTTCGATCCGGATGTGACGTTTCGTACCGCTCCCTTGTTCTTAGAAGCGCCGTGTTGTCTCTCGAGTTTACGGTACCCGTCTAATTCTTCTGTAAGTTGAACAGCTTCATCGATATTGGCCGGCTTTTCTTGCAAAACCAGCATCCTTAGCTCCGACTCAGCTCCGACGCTCCAGCTCCTTAGCTCCGACCCAGCATCCTTAGCTCCGACGAGTGGCTTAATAAGGCCAATTGGTTCCCTGGTCGTGGCACAGAATAACGGCGGAAGTGCTGGGTTGAGTAAAGAGATTAATATAATTAATTCATCAAAATTAAAAACTCACGAATTAAAAACACAAATTTTTAAAACAATTGAACGAACTAATAATAACAGGAACACAGTTTAAAACAAAAGTCCAATTAACTTAAGAACGAATGTCAATTATGGCAACTTAAAACATGACGTAGAGAGTCCACCAAAAGAGTTCCAGAATACTTTACCAAAAAGAGTCCTCCACTCCTCACGAATACGAATTATAAAAACAGTTCTAGGATGGGCGTGGGCATGGGCAAACGTTTGAAATTGGGTACCGGTACTGCAGACAGGTTTTACGATGGTTCAGCTAGCAACTATACATGTATCAAGACGTGACGTATTCACTATACTGCGGATGACGCGGATCCCGAGAATGGGTTCAAAGAACACCGAATAACGTTGGGGCGAAAACCCCCGATATCAGCAAGACGGCACCAACGCCAAGATCGACTTCGAATCCCGTACATCCCGCAGCCAAAGGAGGTGGACTCAAACCACCGCAGGAGCTCCCATGTGCACAACTACGTCTCTCTCTCTCTCTGTCTGGTCTGTCTGAAAAAACTCAAAAATTATCCTTCTAAAACAGCCACATGACCCACGCACCAACCTGGAAACGCCCAAAAAATGCCCAATAACAAAGCCCTCACATTCCAAGTGTTCTCTCACCAAATCCAAGTAAATCCAGAAACATTGATCAGTTCAGTCCCAGCTCTATTTCCACGTGCCAATTCCCAGAATTCCAACATAAACTGAACAAACTGAATCACATTTTTATAGTCACAGTTCAATCACCACAGTTCATCTACAAGTCCTATGTTTTGTCACATTTCATATTTATTTGTCACATTTCATTATATTTGTACTCTCACTTTTACATTATTAACCCCCTTCAAACCAGCACTCTCCAAATTTAACTGAAAACACAAACTGGATAGAATACGTAAAAATAAAATAAAACAAGAGAAAACCCCACTTCTTCACATGCATCAACGAAGTGAACTCGTGCCAAACGCTCGCGCTCTCTGTATGGCATAGTCGGATATGCCCTTCTGCATAACATCTTGACGGAGTGTCCTAAGTCACGGTAACTTTCATTTGTGGACTTCACGAGGTTTCGTAATTCGACTAGATGAAGCTCAGACTGTTTGGCATAACCGAACTGAGCCTCCAATGCGCCTACCAATTTCTCATAATTCAAAATGTCCTCATCAGGTAAGCCACAAGCTACTTCTAACGCGGACCCTCTCAAATGCGCGAACAACTGATCAGCCATTTCATTTCATTTTGCCACCCATTCATTTTTGCGACTCTCTCAAACATTGGACGCCACGTGTGCCATGACTGCTTCGCACTACCAGTGAAGTAGTCAACTTTAGTCGGCTTCCTAAGGATGCCGTCTCCACGAGGACGCATCCCAGGAGGACCGTCACCCCGGTTGTGATGCACAAGAGGACCATCATCCCAGTCATCATGAACGTCAGGTTCATTATCTCGATTGTCAAACAACTGCAATTTCATAAAAGCTTGGTCCCTGAGTAGCACAAAAGTGGTCTTCAAAGAAATATCGGGCCTGGAAAGTTGATAATCAATATATGCACTAACTCGCTTTACTTTACTAAAAAATATGGGCTTCGCCTGCTTGGGGATCACCCGCGCCGTCGCTTGCTCCAGCGACACCTGTTTGACGTATTTGTTTACAAAAGGCGAACGGGCGGGGTTTCCACTGGCCAATTTGAAATCCCAGTCACTCCCCCTGCCGACGGTTTCGAATGCCTTTGCCAGGAAGTGTATTGTGTTCTTAACGGAGGCTACCGTCATCCTCTTCGGGCAGTTGCACGATATGGCGGCACTGTCCCCCAAAAGTGGGCAGGCGATGACGTGCACCTTGGTTTTGCCATACCTATCTTTCCACACTAGAAAATCTCTCACCTCCTCGGGGCCAGCATTCAGTACCGTCGGCTTTGAAGGCAGGTGTGACAAGAACTCCTCAAAACTTGACCTCACACTAGAGATTCTCTTGTCCCAGGCCTCATTTCCAAAAACGAAGTGGTTATTTGCACAGCTAACTGCTGTGTATGCAGTACGAATACAGTAAGCTCGAGTTTAAACCACCGGTTCATAAGCACACCCACAGTCGAAATGGGAGTGGATAAAACATAACAACTATTACGCTGAATGGCTAGAAATGCTTGTACGATCACAACCACGTGATGGAATGAATAGTTGCTTAAGGCCTAGGTGAAACTGACCCTACTATGGGTGTGCTTATGAGCATAATGAACCGGTGGTTTAAACTCGAGCTTACTGTATTTTCTTGCATGCACGTTCAGCTAATTAATATTCATGACCACCGATAAGCATGTCTCGATGTAAGGCTGTCGCTGCCAGATGTCTCGGTTGCTCAATCGGCTGTTCGGCTAATATACCGCAGGTCCCCGGTTCGACTCCCGACTGGGGCGATTTTTTCGCCGCTTTTCCTGCGTTTTTTTCTTTTCCTGTCTTTTTCCTCGTTTTTTTTTACTGAAAGTACTCGGAATCCATCCCAGGGAAAAAATTAGCAGACGGGACGTAGTCCTTGTTAGACAATTTTAGTGGGCAATTTTCAGGGTGTTTGTCATCCAGGAAAATTAGGAATTTATAATGAATAATCTACATGTACTTGGCAAACATGTTTGCTGGAAACCCGGCCGCAGAAAAAAATGACGTGGAGGGGGGACTAACTGCGAAACAAGGTGATTTTCAGAAGGCCCTGGCGATGATGAGGAGCAAGATTTTATCAAGTTCGTTGCCTGCGGAGCTCACGCCCTTCGTCAAGCACATAAGCTTTCACCGTCATACAGTATGACAGATTAGGTCCAGATTAACCCTAATCAGGGCTAGGCCTAATTACTGCGTGGTGTGCACAATGAAAAGCCCTATACGACCCTAACCCAAATTAGGGTTATGATTCGACAATAGGCTACCTGCTTTTTCCGTCAAGTGTAATTACAGAGGTCGTGACAAAATGTTTGAAGAGTGGTGCCCTGGGCAGATTAGGTCAAAAACATCTCGCCATGCACATAAGGGCACTTGCCCATTAAAAAACGCAAATCTATTGAGCTAAAAATGAACAGGTTTGTGTCTTTACCAAAAGGAGAAATTGGATTTGGTAACCCCCCACGCGACCAATGAAGCACCACCATGCTGTTTAGAATCACAGATTTTTATCCAAGACAATTCCCGTCCTTATTTCTACAGCTAAAGTAGGCGGAGTCCGTTATTATACAGTAGGCGGAGTCTGCTGTGCACATAAGAAAATCCGTACGTACTGGAGGCACAGCAGCTGTGCCTCCAAGCGCTATAACCTGCCTTGCATACACAGCTGCTGTGCAAATAAACCCGGCCTTCCAAAAAACCTATCCAGGTAAGCCACGCGGTCCCTGATTGACGACAGATCCACAGTCGCCCCTTCGCCTCGCCCATGCTTCTGCAAATACAAATGCATAACGAATAACGTTTCTGGAATGACACTACGAAAGCTCAATCCCAATTGAGCCAATATAAATCCTCTCTTCGTCAGTACCCTAACTATCCGAGTTTGTCCCCTCTCACCGAGTAGGGTGGACGCTACCGTGTGCCTGTGCAGGAAAGGTTCCCATACTGGTGCTGGTTGCATCACCGGCACCACTATGGTGCATCTGCGCACCTGGAACTGTTGAAGCAATTTCAGCAGCGGAAAGATGAGGTGGAATGGTGGGTAAACATAATAATTCTCGTTTTGGTACAGCTGCTGCGCAAATACATTCACCCCCGCTGTTTCTGGAGTCAACCACGGCGTGAAGTGCCTTGGTTGGATGGGACATAGCGTTGGAGTCTAACGCCATGAGATCCACTGAATGCGGACCGAACTCTTTCTGCACCACATGCCATGTCGCCGGGGACAACGTGGTGTCCTGGCTTGACAGGGACCAGGTATCTGCAGGATTTTCAGCTGAAGGCACATATTTCAGGTGGAGAGCCATGTTTAGATGGCATGTCATCTGAAATATCTGCTTTATCACAATATTGAGGCTTTGGTCCTTGGCGCCCTGGTTATTCCAAGACTCAATCAGGGACGCGCTATCAGTAAACACATCAACTCTATGATCCCTTACTTCTGATGATAGTGAGTGTATTGCTTTTCGCAAGGCGTCCGCCTCCTTAACATGGATGAGCCGACTATCACCTTCATCCCAATAATCAGAGAATGTAGACCCCTTCCTTCTGCCTGACAAAATGACCGCCCCATACTTCGAAAAGGAAGCATCCGTGGCCAACATTATGTGTTGGTGGTATTCTGGACGCCATGGCATGCAGCCTGTCCAATCATCAAGAAATTTCCAGTGGTCAATTTCTTGCCTTAGTGCCGGGTACATATAAACGGCCTTGCTGGTGCGCATTCCAAGAGAAATTGCCGAGTTGACCTCCCTCGTGTATAGACGAGCACCCGGCACGACCAAGGCAAACGACACACATTTTCCGGCAAATCTCTGCAGCGTTTTGACATCTACCCTCTTTAAAGCAAGTACCTGTTCCCTCAACTTCTTGAACGATTCTATCTTGTCAGGCGGGAGGAGGTAGGCACATCTTATACTATCCGCAATTAACCCTAAGTGACGTAGCGAGTAGGCGGGGTCAAGAAAACTCTTGCTAAAACCAGTTGTATACCCCAATCTTGTTAGAAGCTGAAGCAAACAGTACCTAATGACGTCAATATCGATTGAGGGGGTCACCACTCCCCAACACCATGGTACCGTCCAAACCAAGACTGGGCTCCTCTTCCACGGCAAACCTGTCATCAATATAAAGCGTATTTCGTATCCCGAACGCTCTAAGGTATGATGTGGGCACAAGGCCGAGCGACTGATAAATCCATGCTGACCCCTTGAATCCAGAAGGAGTAGTATTGTACTGTAGCACCCACCCAGAAAATTGTATACCGAAGAAAGTGCGCGATTCTTCTGACAATAAAACGTGGTCGTAACCAGACTTATCATCACAAGAAATCATTCTGCAACCCTTGTTAATCAATCGATGCAAGTGTTTTAGCGTATCTAGCTTAAAAGGATTATCCTTTACCCACAGGTTCAAGTATCTTTCGTCGTGGCAGAGCCTTGGTTTGGACGGTTCCACCGTTAGCGGCATAATTACCCTCGGCAACTCGCATTCACCGACTCTACCTAAAACTGTGATAGAGCCATTCTGAATTCTCTTCTCCAACTCTGTAACAATAAAGGGAATGTGGTCCTTACAACTGTCAGCGTTGGGAAAATACATTGCAGGTGGCACATCAGCGTCGAATTCCCTACCTTTGAAGCTTCCCTTGAAGGGAACAAAAAATTCCATTACATTTACCCCATGCCTTATCCAAGCTCTCAATACGTCCGCGGACGGGTTTACTTGTCCAGCGTTTATTATTGCATCCCACTCGTCAACGAAATTGTGAATTTTTCCGGCCACGAAGTAGTGATCCGGATCCCTCAAAGGTAGAGAATCAATGGAGATGTGCACACCCTGTCGCAAAACCTCCTCAAATCGCGGGTTCACTGTGGCCAAAGGCTGTGGACTCTTCCCGTTGAGAAGCCTCCACGAAGGGGTACGCCTAATTGCGCTGCTGGCCCTTAGAGGATTGAAGCCGGATTTTAACTCCCATTCTGACACCCTTATCAATGGGCCTTCAGACATTCTGAAAATAAAGGAAGCCTCAGCGGGAAGAATCCCCAGCCTTTGACCCACGCGAGGGACTAGCCCCCACTAAAGGTTCTGTGACCCCGGGTCAAGTGCTGGAGAAGACAAGTATCTGCTGGAAAATTGTATCAATTACGTGGTATGCTATCATACATGTCATAGGCTAATTGGCTATGGCCGGTTTCAATGCCTTCATCTTGGGGCATTCTCGGATCCAATGGTCGTTCGATTCGCAGAAGAAACAGGGCATCGGCCTGGCTCCACTTCTGCCCCCTCTTCCCAGTCTACCTCTATAATAGGGGCGGTATGATGATTGCCCAAACATGCCATATTGATACCCAGGCACCGGCTGAAAAGCATGAGGAATGCCGTGGGGCTGCTGTGGAGTCGTGTTCTCCACACCAGTTAAAAAAAGGGCGGCCCGCCCCTCTTAAAAATGCCGACGGCAAAATCCGCCCCTCTTAAAAACGGCCCACCCCTCTTAAAAATTAGTCCGCCCCAATATTTATGGTTTAGATCGCTCAATTATGCATCTCAGATGATCAGAAAACGCACCTCAGAGCACCTAAAATCTAAATTTCGCTGGGGGCGGGTCCCCAGACCCCCCACCAGAAGGCACCTCACGCGGTCCCTTCGGCACCACGCCCACTGCCGCGAGTGGGGTATAGGCTGTCTAGGGGCGACGCCTTCCTGGCCTGCCTCTTCTTCCCTCCGTCATCGTCCTCCTCATCCGAGCTGGATGCCGCTACCTTGGGCTTGGATTTCGGTTTTACGGAATGTTTCGATAATGCTTTTGATATTACGTCGGGCGTACCTCCTCCTATTACCTCTAGGCAGAAAGCAGGCATGTTGACTTTCCCCTGACTGATCCTTGCCTGCCTGAAGAATTCCTCATATAGATTCGCCGACTCATGTCCCACCCTTGCGGACACCTTTGCTAAATCGTCAAGTAGGAGGAGGAGGAGCGATTCATTTGGATTGGACTGCATCGCCACCGACCTCACCTTTTGCTTTATCTCTACTGTGGGATCTACACCCTCTTTCACCGAAGCAGGTGGTGCCTCCACCTTCTGTTTCTTCGCAGGTGGTTGCATCTGACCCGCCGCCGACGTCGCAGCCTGAAAATTAAAATACTAATGGTAATACGTATCCCCAAATTGGTTAACATTTTCCGGATTTAACCTATTCCTCGGATACGCACACCATAGGCCGAAAGCGTAACGCCAAGTGTTATTAAATAGGAGGAAAACTTACCGTTATATCATGGCCTTGGGGCCGTATCAACTCTTGCCCTCTTGGCTGCCCAATCTCATTCGCTTTTATAATGGCATGGTGACATAGTATCCTTCAATTAATGGTGGAGTCTTCCCTCCCGGCTATTTGCAGAAATTCGAGACATGGCTTGCCGGTTAACTTGTAAAAATTCTCCTCCAACTTTTCCAAAGCCAGTGAGTCCAGAGGGACGGACGCGTCGAACCTTGCATACTCCTTGGGGACGTCGACGCTGGCCTTATACGCTACCATAAGCGGGAACAATCCCTCCCCACTAACGAGTGGTGCTTCTTCAAGCAAGGGGGTAACACCATCTGCAATTACATGGAATGAAGACTACACTACGATCCGTAACCCTTCTCGGCAGTGAAATCGGAACTGTGGAACAAAATTGACGGCCGTACTTACCCTGCTTGCTGCGTTTTCGTTGTCAACCCCTGGTGTGACCAAAGACGAGTGATACACACGGCAGCCTTGCCTTGCCTTATAGATCGATTGCACGCCGTTTCCGAACTTTCCCGACCGCCGTCGTCAAGGCTACCGATCCCACTCGGAAATCTAAAAATAGAAACTTCCCGCATGCGCAGTAGGCTGGGTCCGGAAATAAACGCGGTACTTCGAAAATTTTTGTCGATTTGCGATAAAGTTTTGCTGTTTTTCAAGTTCTGACGTTCATAATTTTTGTTTTGACCAAATACGTTCGTTTTCTAATAATGTCTGACTATTATCAATCGTTAAATAATGAAGCACAAGGCCGTTATCGTGAAAAACTTGAGTTAATCGGATGCCCCCTCGAGTCCGAACCCCTGGAGTTTCTCTCATTTGCATGAAAATTTCGTGGAACGAGAACTAATTTTAATACCACATGTAAACATAACAATGCCACGTGGACCAAATCGGCTGATGATTTTCCACTATCCGGAGGTATATAATTACCTTGTTTTACGGAATGGGGAGCATACACAGATGCCTGTCAACAGCAAGAAGTCTGTTGAAGGCTACAGTTACTTCAATGATGGATGGGTGCAGACAGTTTGGCATCACAGAACAGGTACCGGTACCAACAACAACCACATTTTAGCTGCAGAGGTTAAGAAGTCGCAGTCACCAAACAGCAACGACCACCACCGAGCATGGGTTAGCCTAGCCCCAGATGCTAGAATTCTATGTGCGCACTGTACCTGTATGGCGCTTGTGCAACGAAAATATACATTTTGCTGGCATAAGTGAAACAGGCACTACACTTAATGTGGATCGTTATAATATTGATCATTATCACAAACTCGATGCTAATTTCTGTAAATTACAAGGTAGAGGTTCCGTAGTCTACATTCATGAATCTATTGCAGTCCGACGCAGGATCGATCTCGAGGACCTTAATTTTGAATCAATGTGGTTCGAATTGAACCTTAATCATAAGAAATTGTTTTTAGCCCTTTATTATAGAAGTCCTTCCCAATCATCAGCCATCAGGGACCAATTCATGAAATCTATTGAAAAAAGCGTGATTACAGCCGAACGTGAACGAGGGTCTATTTTTATCGGGGGTGATTTTAATTGCAGGAGTAAGATGTGGTGGGCGGACGATACTGATTCCACGGAAGGCGGTAGACTATATCAGATGTCTATTGCCTCCTCCCTGACGCAACTAATTCATGAGCCGACCAGAGTAACGCCTATGAGCAAATCTTGTCTAGATTTATTATTTACTAATTCCCCTGGCCTGGTGACCTCTACTGAAGTCACATCGCCGATTGGCGGCACTGACCACTGTACAATAATTACCAGAATCGAATCACCACACGAATTTGTGTCTGCACCCTGGCTAAAGAGAATATGGTATTATGATCAAGCTGATGTTGTGGGGTTAAACGAACATATCGCACAGTTTGATTGGGATACCGTCATTAATGTGAACGATGTTCATTTCGCTGCTAAATCCTTCTGTAACATACTCTACAATCAGTTAGAACATCACATTCCACATAAAGACAAAAGAATAAAATCGAAAGATATGCCCTGGTTTGACGCCAACATCAAGTCTGCAATTAATAAAAGGGATAAACTTTACAAGAAATTTGTTAGAGTCAACACAGCTGATAATCATATTCGCTTTAAAAACCAAGCTACTCTAGTTTGTGATCTTGTGTCACAGGCCAAGACCCGCTATAAGCACAACCTCCTTGAATCTTTATCGTCGTCTAAATCTAGCTCTAAAAACTACTGGTTCTTCATAAAGAAATTACTGGGTGTTAAATACTGTCCTGAAATTCCAACATTAGAACATAATGGCTCCGTTGCAATTGGTGATAACGATAAGGCGACTATGCTGTTGGGTAAATTTCTACAGAAGTTTCATCACACGTTCGATGAGTCCATTATCCCACATTGTCC
>NMRB01001819.1:51511-75832 GCA_002633025.1 Notospermus geniculatus | reverse complement strand
TCGTAAAGTTCGTCGTTTTTTCTACCCAGTCCACCCCTTTCGGTAGCATTATTTTCAACAGACATAGAGTACTCCACAAGTGAACTGCATGAATGCTGCCAATTTTCCAAAAACAGGGCGGCCATATTGGATCTGGATTTTACTTCCTGGTTCTCTTCTAATGTACTGAGCGTGTATGCTGTCTATGAAATGCTGGTCAAGACATCCTTGCCACCCCAGGTTCTATGGGTTTGTGGCATTGCTGCCACTACCTGAATGTGTCATTTACATGCTTCTTCTCTGAGAAAATTGTACCTGTTTTTCATGTTTGGCGAATTTCTTTGTTTTGGATTGTACATAATATAATTAACTTGTAATTCTTGGGATTTTGTTCATTTCCTGTGTCTATACAGCACAGTGATCACAATGGACGCAAACAAAAGTCATGTGGGGTGTCTTTACTGCTTTTCTCAGAGGGTTAAGATTCTTTGTGAAACCGGGCGCTGGTAGATCAATAAGGATTTTGAAGGAAAAACGCTATCTTGTGATTAAAGCCCATCAGTACCGGTATTGAATTTTGCGGTATTTTCAAAGTGCTAATGGAATGCAGGTAGAGGTATCATAGTCTTCTGAAGGTCCGAAAAATGCTTGCCTGATATGTACTTCGAAGAATCAACACCTGGTTTTCAGCACACATCGAAAACCTTTGGTAGAGCTCTTTTCAGAATCTGATGTACTAAATGTATGCTCTATCTGAATCAGATAGTAGAGCATACATGTAGTACATCTTATACACTAACATCGGATGACGTATAGCACTTCCTGAATTTAATAAATGTCGCTTTAACATGTCCTGTAAAGCTCGGCGCGTACTATCAACATTTCGTGCGATTTTCCTTGCAGCCACAACTGCGATTGAACATTTTATATATTTACCTCTATGGGCGGTTATTTCCGCATTATTAAGTGAACTTGTAGAACATAACGGATATGCAGCAGGAAACTCGTGGAAAAGGGTTGAATATTGACCCTATACCTTCTAAAATCTGGGAATAAGTAGAAAAGACACCACTCTGACAGCCCTGTAGAAAAAGTACATAGAGTACCGGTACGACAGTGGAGTTTTTCTCAAGCATTCCGGTTTCCACCTGTTTTCTGATAGCATATTATTTTATTTTGATTGTATAATTTAAAACCATGCATTCACGAGAGCTATCCCAGCCGTCAATTCACGTTGTTGTTCAAACACTCGTTGAGAAAGTTCGTTTAGCAATAGTTAGATGTGAATCGACGGCTAGGATAGCTCTCGTGAACGTGTGTCTTTTAGGCCTGACATGATAATTTGCGTCCTGGCATTTTTTTTCTGCGTTGGCTTGCCATAGAACTCGGACTTCGATCTTCAATCTTGAACTCCCAGTCTTCAATCTTCAAGCTTGAAGATTGAAGTCCATGGTTCAATTTCTAAGAGATGAAGGCCGATATAACTCATACTGGAATGATTTGTCTGACTAATATTGAAGAAAAATAAACATAGAGGGGAGTTTTGAAAAACTGGCTATATCCCTTTGTAGAGGACATGATTCTGCATCGAATGATACCAGTATCGTTAATGCTTCACGTTTCAATGAGCAGCGACAGTTTGAATTTTGAAAAATTGAAGTCCTTTGCGCACGGAAATGCGAGGGTTAAAATTTGATCTGTCGAAGTGAATGAAAAGTTTGGACAGAATTTTACTAACGTGCCGACCCGTTTTTGAAATAATTAACCCTTTCACCCTGTAACCCCGAAACAAAAAAGTTTCATTTCTGAGTGTATCCTCACCAAGTGTCAAGAAACTTAAACTTTTTACTGTGGCCTAACCATTTTTCACCCGCACCGCTGGACACAAGCCAAAAACTCAGGTTAGTGCACAGGTGCTCCAAGATTTATGACCAGGAATTATGTCATTGTCTGATCAACATAAGGTATTGCATTGAGCTATTTGAAGACAAGAGCAACGCAGAGCGTGGCATATGCCCCCGCACGTATGTTGAGTTGGTTTTCTCTCAACATGTAGATGGAATGTACATGTAGATGGAATGTACATGGAATGTACACCGGGGAGCGCGGTGGCACAATGGTTAGAGCGTTGGACTCGTGATCGGAAGGTTGCGGGTTCAATCCCTGGCTGTGTCACTCTGTATACTCTCAACTGGCCTGAAATGTCCATGTGTGCGCTGGATTGTAGCTGCCCTTGGTTTCTACAGAAAGGTTTCTGGATTAGGCTGGGTAATAATGTGAAGTGCCTTGACACTTAAATGTAAAAGACACTATAAGCCCACACATTATTACTATAAGCCCACACATTATTTAATGTAATAAAACTGATGAAAATAACGATGTTCCCTGAAATCAAGGGAATCTGATTTCAAGCTGGCGGCTCTGGTAGGCATTATTGTAAACCAAACACGGCCATTTTAGAAAGGGACCTTCCTCTAGTCACCTCCAACATACACACAAAAAATCAATATGATCGGACAAAACGGTTCATCCAGAAATTGATGGAATCTGATTTCAAGATGGCGGCTCTGGCGGCCATATTGTAAATCGGAACACGGCCATTTTCGAAAGAAACCTTCCTCTAGTCACCCCGAACATACACACAAAAAATCAATACGATCGGACATATGGTTCTCCCTCAAATTGCCGGAATCTGATTTCAAGATGGCGGCTCTGGCGGCCATACTGTAAATCGGAACGCGGCCATTTTCAAAAGGAACCTTCATCTAGTCACCCGCAACATAAACACAAAAAATCAATACGATCAGACATATGGTTCTCCCTCAAATTGCCGGAATCTGATTTCAAGATGGCGGCTCTGGTGGCCATATTGTAAATCGGAACGCGGCCATTTTCCAAAGGAACCTTCCTCTAGCCACCCCAAACATACAAACAAAAAATCAATATGATCGGACATATGGTTTGCCCTGAAATTGACGGAATATGATTTCCAGATTGCGGCTCTGGCGGCCATATTGTAAATTGGAACGCGGCCATTTTCGAAAGGAACCTTCCTTTGGTCATTGTGTTTCACAGGTCGGCGCTAGGCGGCGTTATGGACGCACCAACCTGTGTCCGCACGAGCCGCATCACGCCGAATTTGGCGTAAAAAGTAATACGCGGACACATCACCGCCTCAACTCGGTAATCACGTGATCTACTACGCCACGAAAGTAAATCCTAAGAAAATAGCCGACTTTGCAGACTTTGCCAATAATTGACGGATTTGTCATTTCTGATGAGAAATTGTCACAGACATGACATTGTTGAGAAGAAAAGGATGCTATTTGGGTTTTCACCTCGGCAGCTAACTGTCACTCTGGAGACACTGCGCTGTAACGTAGTGTAAACGTATGTGACGACGCACCAACTAGCTGCCAGTGGCTAACATGACATGTACAGCATATCTCACACAAAATAGGCCTATGTATGTCATAATCATGACGGATAATGCGATGCCCACACACGGAGACATCCTAGGTAGGCCTATTTGACGAGATTTTGCAATTTATAAACCCGAAGCGAGGAATTCCCGCCATCTTGAAAATGCAACAAGTAGTCCCAAAATTTCCCATGACGCGTTGCGCGCGCGGTGACAGGTCAGTGCGAGGTAGGAGCGCTACCTGTCGTGACAATGTCCTTTGGTCACCCCCAACATACACACAAAAAATCAATTTGATTGGACAAACTGCTTTCTTTTAAATGAGCGGAAATCAAAAGTTTACGGCGTGATGCCGACGACGACGCCGGACGACGGACGGACGTAACGGGTAACGACATGATGCCCCCGCTTCTATTGAAGCGAGGGCATAAAAAGATGAAATTGACCAGACATTCACTTAAGGTCACGATCAGTTCATGCAAGTGTGTTCACCATTTGGTGAGGATACACTCAAAAATGAGACTTTTTGTTTCGGGGTTAGAGGGTGAAAGGATTAATTATTTCAAAAACGCGCCGGCACGTTAGTAAAACTCAGTCTAAGCTTTTCATTCACTTTGACAGATCCAGTTTTAACCCTCACATTTCCGTGTGCAAAGGACTTCAAATTTTCAAACTTCAAACCGTCGCTGCTCATTGAAACGTGAAGTGTAAACAACGATACTGGTATCATTCGATGCAGAATCATATTTCCAAAGGGATATGGCCAGTTATTCAAAACTCCCCTGTGTTAATTTTATGAAGATTTTTTCGAGAGTCTAGTTTTTTCTGATACACCCTGTATTGCGATTCTACGGCGCCCGTTACGGGACATGTATTTTTTTTTTAAATCTCGCACTGCGTGTTTTAATCTCGCACTGCCACTTTTTAAAGTCGCACTGCGACTTTTAATCTCGCAGTGCGACTTCCTAATCTCACAATCTCGCACTGCGACTGCGAGTTTATAAAGTCGCAGTGCGAGTTTATAAAGTCGCAATGCGAGTTTAAAAAGTAGCAGTGCGAGTTCATAAAGTCGCAGTGCGAGTTTATAAAGTCACAGTGCGAGTTTAAAAAGTCGCAGTGCGAGTTTAAAAAGACGCAGTGCGAGATTAAAAAGTCGCAGTGCGAGTTTAAAAAGTCGCAGTGCGAGATTAAAAAGTCGCAGTGCGAGTTTATAAAGTCGCAGTGCGAGTTTATAAAGACGCACTGCGAGTTTATAAAGACGCAGTGCGAGTTTATAAAGACGCACTGCGAGTTTATAAAGTCGCAGTGCGAGTTTATATAAAAGACGCAGTGCGAGATTAAAAAGTCGCAGTGCGAGTTTATAAAGTCGCACTGCGAGATTAAAAGTCGCAGTGCGAGATTAAAACACGCAGTGCGAGATTTTTAAAAAAATACATGTCCCGTAACGGGCGCCGTACGATTCAGGGGGCGCAGTCTACCCATCAGCTTGAATATTCAATGTGTACCCATAAATCCAATGATTTAGAGTAATTATTCCCTCTGTGATTGAATGACCCTCTGCCCTTACAAAAATGTGCCACGTGTAAATGACATTACCACGTGGTAATGTCATTTACACGTGGTCTCATTTCCATTTTGTCGTCAGTTTTCGACATGGTAAACTTTGTTACTCATTTGAGCTTAAGGTTATAAGGGTCACTTTTTGCTAGATTCAGCGCTTCGTTTTCAACTACAACCTTCTGTAAAACCTGATCACCAATCACTAGTGTTTCCTCTACCTTCCCCTGTCTCACTTTTCTGTGAACAAACGGTATTAAGTATTTAAATTTTTTGCAACTCTCGTGGATTTGCGAAGCACCTTTTTCTTCTTTGTGGCTGTACCACCATGTTTCGCAGTCATTCAGATTTTCACCAAAAACTGACCTTAAAAAATTGAGTGAATTTCTGGGTGCGTTTACCCAAAAAGTCTCGAAAGGACGTTTATGGAGTGGGAATGTGTCAGACAAGCGATATTTGTAGTGCTTGAATTCACCTGCTACGTCCCATACATGTGTGTCATTTTTAGCAAAAAACTGAATATCTAAATAGGGCCATCGCCAAGAATATGGTGTTTTCCGCCATGAATTTTGCGAGAAGAATTTAATCCTTGGTCCCCCACTCACGGCGGTGAAATTTGGCTTCAGTTTGTCTAATTCATTATGTAATTCTTTGCGCTTTGTGTCGTCACATAAAAGATCAATGTCATCATCCCATGGAATGAAACCATGATGCCGCCAGCTACCGAGAAGCGTTCCACTGTAGAGAAAATAGACAATTCCGATCCGATCTGCTGCTTCCATGAAGACTCTCAACATATCAAGTGATATTTTCCGATCGTTCGGTGTCATGCCACGCTTTACCATTTGACGGTAAAGCTTAACGGTATTGAAGGGAGTCTCGTGCCTGTGCCACTTCGAGATGTCCGACTGCGACCAACGGCCAATCGTCTGTTTCGTCACTGTTGCCATGGTTGCACCAACCGCTGATTTGACACTTGGTACAGCCGCTGATTTGACACTTGGTCCGCCTGTTGATGACTTGATCTTCTGTGTGGTAGTGGCCAAAGTAGTTGTACCATTGTGAGGAACTAGGGTGACATTTTCCTTCACCGTTATCTTCTGCATACCGTGGAGGCGTGCCATAAGGAAGAGCAGTATGGCACCAACTGGTAATAGAAGCATACATGAACACTGTCCTCTCACTCTTCTCCATTGGACTGCAAAGAAAATAAACTGATAATAGAATGAGGAACCTGTATCCCGACAGGTCGGCGCTGCGAGGAGCAGTGCGACCGAAGCGACGTCATTGACGTCGTTTTAATTGTTGACGTTGCGTCATGAAAAACTCAGCTTACATATTTAGCTCAGCTGACCAAAGGTCAGCGGAGCTAGTCATATGTATACTGAGTGGCGTCCGTCTGTGTGTGTGTGTGTGTGTGTGTCGTCCGTTAAACTGGCACGTTTCGCAACCGCAAGGCCCAGCAACAAGAAAGTTGGTGGAGCTGTAGACCCTAGGGAGGGCTCGAAACAGAACCAAATTTTTTTGCGATTTGACCTACATAATGCCCTCCAGGGGGCATTTTGCGCAAAATGAAATGTCTCAATATCTCAGCCCGTATGATAAATATGTCGACCAAAAGTGACGGAATAGATAGGTTGATGTTTTCTACATCCGTTCAAAGGGAAAATAATGTTACATCTGTCCACCAGGGGGTGCTATTCAACAAAATCAAAAACAGGGGTATTTGAATTTCCCGCCCTTCAAAGTTCCTAGAGTGACTCTGTAACTGGTGTCCTGTCCACCTATATGTAGCCAGTGGTAACACTGAGACTGGACTGATACTATGTTGAACTTAGGTGACAAAATGGCCACTGTGCTTTTCATCACTTGAGAAGTTCAAGGTGCTTTTATATCGTGACTATCTTTCATCAGGTACGGTGACATACTTCAACTCATTCTTTTAAGTGGGGCAACAGTCTCAATGCCTAATTGGTAACTTAGATCATTCAGATGGGTAGATTTGAACAGTCTATGGAGCATGCGTTGACACAAGATGATGATCAACCTCGTCACCATGAATTACTGCTAGCTGTGGTCTCACTAACCACTGGGGGGGGGGGGGGGNGATGATGTTATTCGCGTCATCATCTTCTAATGCATGTAGGGCTCACAATATCATCATGACATATATAACTGATACATTGTCTGAAGTCAAGGCCTCAGCCTGCCTGTTCCAGTTTCAGTTCTCAGGTGACAAAATTGACATGACCACAGGGGCTGTCTCAGAAGTACCGGTAGGCCTATTGTCTACTTAACCAATAGTAGTGGGATTTATTTAGTAAGCCTAGGCCTACTGGTACAAAATGCCAAAGAGGCATTTTCTTTTGAGATTTTTAAATAGAAATGTTGCTCACCTCATCCACCACTAGTAAGGTCGTCTGGACTTGTTCCCATCTTTTATAACCCATTACCACCCATTATTTACCACCCAATGGGTGTCAAAAGATATCTATCTCGATTCATCAAAAATTAATTCACGCCTATTATATGATGTTAACCCCTCCTCACCCAGTAGGTCTAATACGATATCTATCTCGATTCATAAATGATTATTAACCCCCTTCCCACCCAAATGGGTCCCGAAATAGATCTGATATGATACAACATCATGATTCACGAATTAACCCCTTCCCATTATTTCGAATATATGGACCCATTAAATACAAACACAACTTCCGCCGGTAAATACCGGATTCCACCAATCAGGATTCAGCTTTATATGGACCCATTAATTCGCACCACTTCACTTCCGCCGACAAAACTGAATTATGATTGATCGAATGGAGTATTTACCGGCGGAAGTTCGTGTCGGAATTAATGGGTCCATATATTCGAATTAATGGGTCCATATATTTGAATTAATGGGTCCATATATTCGAATTAATGAGTCCATATATTCGAATTAATGAGTCCATATATTCGAATTAATGGGTATATATACTCGAATTAATGAGTCCATATAAAAACAAGACGCCATTGGCTGAAATAATGGACCCATTAATTGCCTGAATATATGTATCCATAAAATAGCATTTAATGGGTCCATTAAGTAAGAATTAAGTCCACTCCGGCCTACCATAGGAGGGCGCCACCTTATTTGTCTTCGGGCAACAGAGCTGTCAACATCTCCGGATATCTCCTACTACTCATAAAGAAAAAAACTTATAGTCACTTCGACGGAATTCGAACCGTCCACCCTCTGATTTATATTCCACCACTCTATCCACTCGGCCAACGAGCCAGCTGACAAGGACATGATCTGTGTTTGTCACAGACGTAGGCCTTCGACTTGCGTAACAATACTGAGAATAAGAGAAAACACAGGAAGCCTACCAACAAGATCGGTGGCCGAATGGGGAAGACGGTGGAGCAGATATAACACTGCGCGGGTTAGATTCCCAGCTGGGTCGAACTATTTTCATTCTAAAAAAGTGTTCAGCAGAAGCTCACCAGAGGACGTTCACAACTTGACAGCTCGAAGACGAATAAGGTGGCGCCCTCCTGGCATCGTGGGGTCTATCATGTTTTGAGCCTTCGTTTGAGGTGTTTGCAGGGCGTTAGCATTTCTTTTGCTCGTCCCATGGGGGCTTTTCGTTCATTGACGGCCGGTGTGATGAAATCTAATGCCCCCACCCGTCTGATGTCCTCCTGCATTGTTTGCCACAGGATTAAGGGTCTTGGTCACTCTTGAGTCCAATTCAATGGCGTCGCTTAATCCGAAAATGTATTGTTGGGGGACATCATATATCGGGGGACATTAGATTCTTTTACACCGGCACTATTGGAAAAATAACGGTCTTCTTGCAGAGGTCCGACATGGGTCTAGTAATTTTGCAGTTGCTCATTAACCGTACATGACTTCGAAGAGACATAGAGACCACGCTCGTTATTTCGATGCTAAATGAAGCCCCTGCGACGTGACGTTCGCGCTCAGCAGTGTTTTGTACAGGCATTTGACAGGCGAGCACTGCCATCCCACACGACCAGTTTTAAGCACACTGGCGTACAATTTATTTCCTCAAATGTTTCTTGGTGGTGTGGAGGGCCAACTTAACAAGTACGCCTATAGAATATGGCAAAAGCCCTTCCCAACAATGTCAACCCCAGTGGTGGGCCCACATTTAATTTCGAAAGTATGTTTGCTCGATTTTTGAAAAAAATGTCTCTAAATTCGCGGATGAGAGAGGGGCGTTAGCCCCCTCTCTTAACCTCTACCCATCTATATTTACGGCAAAGGCGCGCTAAATGGCGCTCAACTTGTCTAAAATGTATTTTTCTGTCATTTGCACATAATTCCAGCTCAAACAGACCAATAATAACTGAGTTATGAGCAAAAGAAAGTGGCAGTGTCGGGCACCTAACTGATACCGAATTATCTCGGTCTTGGGCGTGAAAGAGATAAAGAATCTGTGTTATGGACTTGAGAAACGCCATCTATGAACTCAACATGATTTACTGTCAGCCATCTTGGCATGGAAGCACTAAAGTCAATACACAACAGTCTACACTGATGTAGGTTGCAGCACCTGCTTGATGCGGAACAGGTCTCAGTCAACAGATAAACTGAATACTGTAACATCCAACAATGTGATATACATGTATTTGGTATCCAAATAAAAGAAAAGGAATATCCTGCAACTGTGGTAATCCATTGATGTTTCATAAACGAACTATCCGTGCTAAAAAGTAATTATGACCACACCACCACTCAGTGGCGTGGTCAGTATTCTTTTCGCAGGAATTATTCTCTAACTTTTCTTTCGTCCACGTTATAGGGGACACTAGGGCATGCACATCAAATCCGAATTGCCCTGCCAAAAGTTCTAATTGTTCTCTCGCAATGAAAATATCCATGTGCACTTTTGTTCAATTTTGGCAGAGGCAATGAACTGTATAGCTTAAGGGGCATGTATAGAGGCCACTGAGTGAAGTGCCACAAGTGGGACCCATCCAAAAAGTTCAATATCCGTGAGGTTGACAGCCAGAAGGGCATGGCCATCAGTGTCTATACATGCATGGCTCACTGTACACTGCACATACACACTAATTACACAAGCCCCATTGTCTTTACGAGACATTACAGTCATCACCTGAGCTTTGGGGCAATCAAACTCCAAGCCACCACCCTTTCCGACTAATGAAGTAACATAAAACGCAAAAGAATGAATATAACTGGAGACAACGACCCACGAAAATGTGACTTTATGGCGGATCGTCCGGAATCATTGGTGAAACTTGCAGCAATTTCCAATTTCACAACATATGGGAGCTGCCATATTGAGTACTCGAACTGCTTTCGAGGTTCAACTCGCTCCAGCCGGGTCGCAACCCGAACTCCATAAATTCTTTGACGTCATAAATGTTATGCCCCTTAATTCTATACTCTCCACGCGAACCTCGTGACCTAAATGAAGGCTGGATCTCGTGTGCCGATTGGCATCTGCATGCAGATTCTGTAGAAAGTTGACAAATGATCATCTCAGACATGTCAGAATGGCCTGGTGACCCAGCGTGATTTGATAATCTGTGCTGGTATAGTAAAGCCCTACCGGTATGTCAAAATCAATGACAACCACGAATGGTCATGGCGGCTACGCAGATCATGCACTTTCCTGGCAAACAAATTTTCGGTGTGGTCATGAATTCACTTTTAGTGAATTCTCAGTTCTAGTTATTTATTGTTGGCCCACAATACATGTATAGGCCTGATGAACAAACAACAAAAATGCCACCGCGGTAGGCCTATGTGGAAAGCAGTGCAAAGTTCCCAATTCTAATGTCGACTTTATTAAACCTTACAGACTACACTCCAAACTTTTTGAAATTACGATCATCTACGATATTGTGCAGGCACACATTATCCTAGACGCAAGGGCCCAACGCGCCGCGTAGCGGCCAACAGCGAAGCTAGCCAAAGACTTGTCACGGGTCAATCAATAGAAGTGGACTCATAGGAGATATGCACCTAATGTTCAGATCGAATATACCGGGCGGTTGGTTCACGTTTTTAGTGCTTGTGAACGTTAGATGGGTACATTAGGTAGCAATATATTCACGAATTTGCCGGGGACTTGCTCTGTGGATGTTGTCGAACGTGATTTTGGTACGATTATCTGAGTCGTGACGTCATTTCTAATTACCATAGCTATGTTGAGTAGCTGGAATATATTATACGACATTTATTCAACAACCAACAGCGGTATGGCCCGATGGCGCATCGGTAGAGCGCGCGGCTATGAATCAGGGGCGCCGGGTTCGAGCCTTGCGAGGGGTTCCTTTTTTTCACGCATCTCTTTCTCTGTTATATTTTTTGGCTGAACATTTTTAAGTCGCAGGAGGAATATTTCCCCCAGCCATTCCATTTTCCTACACAACTGCATAACCCTAGTTGCTAATAAGTACTTAAAACCACAGATCCCTGTCAGCTGTCCTGCATTCAGAGAGACTATTCATTAGTCTCTCTGAATGCAGGAGCAGCTGACTACCATCCACATTCCCCTCGCACTCACCAAAAATATCAACAACCCAACTAACGTTCAAGACTACTGGTTCCCTTTTTCAAAGATAATAAAAATCTGCGTTGTTTATATCGTTCCCGCAAGACTATGTCCTGATTTGGATTTATTTATTCTCCGATCCTCCAAATCGTCCCTAAACCGAAGTCCAAAATACGAAATTGGACTTCATTTCCATGACGTAATGTATTTCAGGAGATGGTTGGTACCACAAATACTTGTACTGCCTGTTGCAAGGGGGCAATTCTCCAGTGGGAATGGGTATTACAAAATCAAATTTTTATTTTTGTCTTTGATATTACAACTCGTTCAGATCTGAAAAAATCTAGGAGATTCAGGCAACACTGCTGAAAATTATAATGTGAAGTATTTTAATTGATAAGGCATGAGATAAATTTATGAAAATTAAAATTCATGTTTTTTGCACAGAATGTCATGACATGACATTGTTTTGGTACCCTTCTTTAGCCTCCCCCCCCCCCCCCCCGTAGGTCAGATTACATCCATGAAAACCATGGTGTTTTGGTTGGTTTCACATCTACAAGACCTGATTGAGGAACAATGGACAAATACATGTACAACATAATACAGTTGGGATGAATGTGAATTAGAAGCCTTCTTTTCAGAAGTAATTTTTTTGTAATTCCGTTACTGTCCCCACTGTCTTTAGAAATGTTAATTTCTCTTAGAGGTAGAAAGTTTTGGTGACGGTTAATAGGGAGTTTTCGCAAATCTGACGAAAAACGGAGTACGAAATACGAAATTGGACGTCATACCTATGACGTAATGTATTTCAGGAAATGGCTGGTACCACAAATATCGCCTGCTGCAAGAGCGTCTTTTAGCGTATGACGTTAGAACGACAGAGGTGCGGTGTATATTAAACCTTGAAATTTATCTTTCGTTTCCACTTCGTTGATACGAGTTGGAAATTTAAAAATTCAAGATGCGCCATAACTCTTTCGATCCTACATGACATGCTAAAAGACGCAATGGCAGGAGGGACATTTGTGGTACCAACCATTTCCTGAAATACATAACGTCATGGATATGACGTCCAATTTCGTATTTCGTACTTCGTTTTTTCGTCAGATTTGCGAAAACTCCCTATATCTGAACTAAGAACTAACAACCCAAGCTGTATTATTATACTGTTATTGTAGTCATACGTTCTGCGGGGATTGTGTAAGAATTTTTTTAGAGTTGGTGACTGTTTTTGCATTGTCGCTCTGATTAATTCCGGTACCGACAACAGTGTGCAACACTGCTCCTTAAGCTTGAATTGTAGACTGGGTTTGAACCTGTTGAAAAATATTTGGGTATGATATGCCCAGGATATGACTGGTTTCGTATCTGTCATCCGAAACAAAACTAACATAATTTAGTGAGACACCACTGACGTCATACTGATGCGTACAACGCAATCAGTATAAATATAGGTCCTGGAAATGAAGTTAATTTCGTATTTCGTACTTGTGTTTCGTCAGATTTGCGAAACCTAATCACTAATACCGGTATTCTTAATACATGTACAACGAATTTACGTGACTGTAGAGAGAAAAGAGCAAAGTAAATGTAAAGGCGTGCATATCAATGAAAAGACAAGCATACTAACACAGGAGGAAGATCGATCTCCAACAGCTCCAGCTAGCTCCGCGAAACATCAACGGGCGTGCTTTATATCAGGGTTGAAGAACAAAAGGCCGTATCGGTATTAAAGTGACTCAGTCGACGCCAGGACGTTTGATAACGGATATTCCCACCAGTATATTAACACCAATAATTCNATATCAACCCTGAAGTTTTCTTTAATTTTGAGTAGGACTTGGGATCCTAGATTTCTATCGTAACGGAAGTCCGCCTGGGACCACTGTTTCTAAATGTTGGACCTCTATTCCTAAGGAAGTGCAGTCCTAGGACTATGGTTCCTAGGAATCTTGGTCCTAGGACTACAGTTCCTAGTTGTCCAGGACCATAGGACTTAGATTCCTAGGAGTTAGGGTCCCGCGGACCCTACTTACTAGGACCTGGGTTACTTTCACACCGGGACCAGACGATAGGCCTGTGGTAATTCTGGTGATGGTAATGAACTTTTTTTGCAGAGTGTGTTTACCGAGTGTTAAAATAACGGAAGGTGGCAGGAAATGTATTATTGACGTTTTGTTATTAAAAGGAAAAACAAACTGTACTGTATTGGATAATTTCAGTGCGTGTGTTCATTAACCACTTGGAAACCTGCGATCAGTTTCATGCGCTTGATGGTCCACAAGCAAGTATGAATTAGCACTTACACAGGTGTAAGGTTTTCCATTGTGGCCGTTTTTCTATGCGATTCCCATTGTTCGGAACACACTGGGAAACGAACTCGCTGTTTCTCTGTGTGTCGCTCATTGTCAAGTCGCCAATTATTCCGTCAATCTATTGTAATGTCACACTGGCCCAAGGACCACACTGAAAAACGTTACACCTGTTCCAAGTTTGGTGTAAGGCCTGCTTTCCATTGGCGCGTTTCCGTGCGCGGAATTCTGTGCCGAAAATTCGATCCAATTCATTTTCATTTAGCCGTTTCCATGACCGCGTTTCGGCAATCGCGAGACAAGCGCGAGAGGATCAACTTTCTTTTCTCGCGAGCGAGAGGCCCGCGCGCAGAAAAAAGTCGAACTCGAACCGACTTTTTTGGTCGCACAGTCGTGCTTTCAATTGGAGCGTTTCCGCGCGCGGAATTCTGTGCGGAGAAGTCGATCCAATCCATTTGCATTTGACCGTTTCCATGAAAGCGTTTTGGCAATCGCGAGACGAGCACGAGAGGATCGCCTTGCTTTCTCGCGAGCGAGAGGCCCGCGCGCGCGACACTGAATGCACATGGGGTCATATGAATAAAGGACGGATGGTGGATGTGGACCCTTAAAACTATCACCCCCTCAGGCCTCAACACCAGGTGCTGAGTTTCTGATAACCTCACAGCTTCCCCTTAGTGTCAGGGCCAAAAAAGTTTTGGCATGGGGCCCCAGATGGGGTCCCTCTCCCCCTTTTTTTCTTTTAATAGGGTTGTTGCTTTGGTAGACTGTAGCTCGGGCCGGGGGACAGGGGTCCTTTTTCTAGGCCTTGTCTGCCATTGCTCTTCTCCCATTTGCTTTGGAAGACTGTAGCTCGGGCCGGGGGACAGGGGTCCTTTTTCTAGGCCTTGTCTTCCATTGCTCTTCTCCTATTTTGTTCGCAGGTCAGTGCTTTGCAACCCCTCTTTTCCCTTTAGTAGACCCTTTTCCTTGGAGGACAGGGTTCCTCTTTTTAGGCCTATGTCTTCGTCCATGATGGTCTGTTTCTAATTTTTCGTTGGTCAGGTTTTGTAGGTGCTGTTCACCTATAGGCTCCCTTCCTTTACTGTTGCCCCTTCATTTGGTATTTATCTTGCTCTTCATTTATTTTCTAGGCCTAATTTGTTATCACTTCCTCATACACTTGTTTAATATAAATTACTCTTACTATGGTCTTGGGGGTATTGTACTGTTAGTATAATTATACTGTTAGTTTAATCCCTCCAAGCTATATTTTCCCTTCAGCCTAGTCAAGCCTTACATTCACTAATTACTTTTCTGTTAGGTTGAGCAACCACCTTTTGGGGCTTGTACTCTTTTCTTTCCTTAATTGCTGTCACGTCCTGTTTGGATGGGATACTTCATGTCTACATTTGGGTTTCAGCTCAGTCTGTTCTAGAGTTTCGGATTGTAAAGTTCCAGCCTGAAGAAGACCCCGGTTGGGGTCGAAAATTCGCAAACCCTCTGGAAATTGCCTTTTATTTATCATATCATCTCATATGAATAAAGAGTAGCAAATGCTTTTACTTGAATTTTGCAATACAAATGCACTAGGCATTTTTTTGTGAAGTAAAAGCATGCTCGCATTTGCTGATCCATGGTTTCTGAGCCATGTTGAAAGTATGTACACCCTTAATCAAAAGTAAATAGACAGCGACTAAATTCAATATTTAGTCGCTGTCTATTTACTTTTGACTTAAGGGCACCGCACACGAGCGACAAAATCTAGGCGACCGCCTACGAGACTGGTGGCGCGACTAGACATCAGCCAATCAGAAGCGCCAAATCTTGTCGCTTTGGCGGTCGGAAGCCAAGTCGGCCGACAAATCGGTGAAAATTGTCGCTCGTGTGCGGTGCCCTTTAGGGTGTACGCGGCCGCAGATCGTCAGGGGCACACTACAGAAGTACCAATTTGGCGCCAACCACCCTGTGTCCTAATGCGTGAATGGAAAAGGTCACAAAACCCGTAAGCATCTCGCTCGCCTCCGCACGTGTAAAGGCCCGTTTCCACTAGAGCGTTTTACGCCGCGTGATGCGTCAAATCTTTTGTTATTTTCCGCCGCTCTGCTTCCAAACAATGGGCGAAGCGTCAAAACGCGGCGTAAAACGCTCAAGTGGAAACGGGCCTTAAAGGCCTGTTTCCACTATAGCGGATTCCTACGCGTCGTGCGGCGAGCGGAGCGTTTTCACAGGCATTGGGATAATCAATAGGCCATTTATTGTTAAACCATCGAAGGATTATACCAAACCCTGTGAAAACCGCACCGCTCGCCGAAAACCGCCGCGGAATCCCCTATAGTGGAAACGTGCCTTAACTCGCGCGTTGAATCGCTCCAATGGAAAGCAGGCTGCGCGTTTTGATTTTTGAGCCATGTTGAAACTACCAGTATGTACGCGGCCGCAGACAGTCAGGGGAACTCGACAGCAGTTCCAATTCGGCGCAAACCTTCTGTGTCGTAACGGCTCTGGCTAGATCAAGAGTGTTTCGAGGAGGTGTCATGGCGGCAATGTACTATTTTTAGAAAAGCACATGGCCGGCTATAAATAGCCCTGGGGAACCCATGATGACGTCAGCCATGGAATTTCGATCGATAAAAATAGATAAGCACATGCGTTTGTTTTGATGGACTTAGAATTTCTACAGTCGGGCTATAAACCTGAATGGAGTCTCTTTCTTTTATAAATACGAAGCTTTGGAGGATATTTTTTTTATTTGGTATTTAGGATGTCTTCTCTCCCGAAAGGATGTTCCTTTCTTTGGGTAACAGCAGGGGCGGGCGGCTCTAGGATTTTGGCAACAGGGGTTCAGCACCGATAAATGGAATGATTACTAGGCCTACATCATGGAATATGCAATGAAAAAATGATTAGGGTCTGTATCCTAAGCCCCTACCGGTGCTGCTACTCATGTCATTCAACGAGTCAAAGCGGCCCACGCCCCGACGGGGGGTGTGGGGGCCTCTCCCGCAGGAAAATTTGAAATTACTAGATGTAGTGATACGCATTCTGGGGCATTTTCCTTTGACGTTTTGTTCCTAAAAACTATTTGTATAGTATGCTCCGAACTCTTCTTTAAAGCACAATGCTTTTTTAAAAATGGTCACCACGGCCGCCAAGGGGGGTATCGAACCCCCTTCCCCTTTGGTGAACAGTACCCTCACATTCAAAACAACGCATTGAGGAGGACAGGGCCGATTGCTAAATGACCAATAGTGCCAGTACAACTATTTTGCCCCCTTTGTAACCACCCTCCGAGCCTTATGGTCCCTCCCTAGTCCGAACGTCTGACTCGTATTGCTATTTTTAGAATCTGCTGGACGCTAATACAGAGTTAGATGATGAGTAAACGAAGAACCAGATTTTGGTTCTACGTCATCAGCATGATCAGATCACGGATTGGTGGTTCCCGTATCACGTGACCTCAAACTGTAAAGATGGCGATGCTGTGCATTCGCCGATTCGGCTTTTCAAGAGGAATATTTTTCGTGATTTTGGTAATAAATTGCGGTTTTCTTAATGTTTGTCTGGCTAAGAGTGAACAGAGAGCGTGATTGCGAGTGTAGCTGGTTGAAACAGCAAGTAAAATGCCTGAAAGCAGCGTTGTCAAGTGATACGATTGCCGTGCACTAAATGTACATGTATTCAAAACACGACTTGGAGATGGACGGACCAATTAAAAATAGACCCCCCGCGACAGGCTTCATCTGACTCTTGTTGCGGCCGTCAGTTCTGCAAATGAGCAACAGGAGGCAGTGTTCGGACTAGTCCCTCCCCCGCCGAAACGAGTCAGTGCTACTCACAGGTCAAAGATTTCTGGCTGACGTTTGCATCAAAACACTTATTTCGGATGGTTTTTAGGAACAAAACGTCAAAGAAAAATGCCCCAGAACGCGTCTCACTGCATCTAGTAATTTCAAATTTTCCTGCGGGGGAGGCGCCCCCCCCGTCGGGGCGTGGGCCGCTTTGACTCGTTGAATGACATGAGTAGCAGCACCGTAAGGGGCTTAGGATACAGACCCTAATCATTTTTTCATTGCATATTCCATGATGTAGTAATCATTCCATTTATCGGTGCTGAACCCCTGTTACCAAAATCCTAGAGCCGCCCCTGCTGTTACCCAAAGAAAGAAACATCCTTTCGGGAGAGAAGACATCCTAAATGCCAAATAAAAAAAATATCCTCCAAAGCTTCGTATTTATAAAAGAAAGAGACTCCATTCAGGTTTTCAGACTGTAGAAATTCTAAGTCCATCAAAACAAACGCATGTTCTTATCTATTTTTACCGCTCGAAATTCCATGGCTGACGTCATCATGGGTGCCCCAGAGCTATTTATAGCCGGCCATGTGCTTTTCTAAAAATAGCACATTGCCGCCATGACACCTCCTCGAAACACTCTTGATCTAGCCAGACCCGTGTCGTAACGCGTGAATGGAAAAGGTTACAAAACTCGCACGCGTCTCGCTTGCCTCCGCGCGTGTAAATCGCGCGCGGAAACGCTCCAGTGGAAAGCAGGCAAGTTATATTTGGGGTAACCGGAAAAAGCCGATCGGTAGCAACTGCAGGCTACCGACTTCCTGGTCATTTCCCACGTCCCATTAAATACCGTGTGAAGGCTATTTGTATTTTGCATTAACGGAACGGAACGAAGCGTTCCGTTCTGCAAAATACAGGTTTGGAATTGTAATCTGTAGGCTATTTTGCAGAATGGAACGGAACGAAATGGAACAGAACGCAGGGTGAAAAAGGCGATCTGCTGATCTGCGTAGACACTGAGTATAACTGAGTATACACATTTTGGTTCCCGAAGCTACCGCTAGAGAGTGCTGTCAGATGGTAGCTTCGGTAACGGCCGGCCATTTTGTAGATTATTTTTAGAATGAGCCCGGGAATCCCCTTGCTGAGTGACCTTGACCTCGGCAAATGTATGCAACTGTCATAAAAACATGGAAGCTGTTATGCCAGCATGTTCCTCAATACTTGAATTTAACGGGGTGCAAATGATCACACATCTCTTCTAATCTGTGTCTGTGGCACTGGCAGGCCCCGCCAATGTCGAAAGCATCGACAGTAACTCAAAAATCAAAGACTTGTCATAATCACGTGATCCAACGTTACTGGCAATGACGTAGCACCGCCTGTTTTCTGCCTGCCTAGATGGCCGGCCGTTACCGAAGCTACCATTTGACAGCACTCTCTAGCGGTAGCTTCGGGAACCAAATTGTGAGTATACACTGTGTCCCTCCCCCTCGCAAAGCCTCGGGGGACCTATATCATCCCGGCGTGCAACATTCCGTTCCGATATGTCACCCGACGTTTTTATTTCGTGCCGAAAGTCTATTTGATTGGAAAAAAAACTTACTTCTATGAAAAATTCAAATCAAGTGACGTGACGCAATGCATCCAGTGCATGCGCCGACGGACTATGCCGTCCGTGCCGGTACGTCCAGATTGACTGACATCACTGAGTGCACAGGGACTTCAGGCATGCAATGCAGGTGGTGGGTATTTCTGATGTCCAAATAACACCCCACATTGGGCCTCAAATAAACAAGAAGAAAGAAAACATTTAATGTCATATTAATCATGTAAAAGAAAAAGAAAGTAAAAAAAAGAAGAAACTAAAAGTGGCTACCGGGATTCACGAAAATAAACGGATGATTTTGTGAGCAAAACTTTCTGGTCAACAATGCATTCACTTCTAGAAATCGGAATTGAAAATTTTGAAGACGAGGCTTTCCAGTAAATAATCTATTCTGCTGTCTAAGTATGGCATGACATCCGTTGCAATATTCAATACTACAAAATATTTTTGTTCCAAAAATATATTCATTCATGAATGGTAAATATTAATTCATGAATGAAAAATACTGATTCATGAAAAGAATATTCATTCATGAAAAAAAATATTTATTCATGAAAAAAAATATTTGTTCATGAAAAAATATTTATTCATGAAAAAAATATTTATTCATGAAAAAATATTTATTCATGAAGAAAACATTTATTCGTGAAAAAAATATTTGTTCATGGAAAAATATTTATTCATGAAAAAAATATTTCTGAAAAAAAATTGTTGTTGATATCAGACTATAAACCCAAACAGAGGTGAGATAAAAACTAAAAAAATCGGTCTTTTCGTCTATAAGATATACGTAACCAGACATTGAGGTCATAATATAACTCGATCTACCCGTCTTCACAGCGGAGCTCTGCAGGCTCTGCAGCTGTGCGGCTGAATTTCACGAGCAGCAGAAAAACACGATATACCTGCCTTTACTGTGAAGCTGTTCAGGAAAATGAGCCTCTACACTGACTACGACGAGATTTGCCAAGGATACGATGAGAACAGGGGCCTTATTCACGAAGGCCACCCAAAATATAGCGTTGCGTGGCCTTTGCGTGGTGTTTGCGGGCACGCTAAATTTGGGTTGCGTGTTATTCACGAAGGCCACGCATTGGCAGCGCTAATTTTTCGCGAAGTAGCGATACGCTAATTTGCGTGGTCACGAAGTTACACACAATAGAGTTGTTGCTTATTCCTAACAGTCCGCGCCCCCTAACTGTCCGCGTGAAATCTGACCAGACACACCATAATAGCCAATAGTGGAAAACTGGTAATGTGACGGCTTCCAACTGCTCATAACAAAAATACCCCCATTGATGCAATGCAAGAATGAGTAGCATTAAACACACAGGGTATGTAGATTCGAACCCGCAACAGTAATTGTCGCCGATAAAATGGATAGTCATCATTGGGTCGGGCGTAATTTGCATGGTACAGTCCGAGCTCAACTGTCTCGGTTGGACTGTCACAATAGACAGTTGAACAACAGTTCGTTCAACAGTCAGTATACAGCAATGGTATTGAGAAGGCCAAGTCGCAGTAATCCCAGAAGTAGTTGCTGCTGCATAGCCTACGACGTCAATTCCCTCACCGGGCATGTAAAACGATCCTAACAGTGCATTTTAGATATCACCAAGGTTTTTTTTAACTGGATATGACTCTCATTAAATGAACAATTGATTCTTCAAAATCTTGTATCTCGCATTCACACGCAACCCAAAGCACTGCTGCTTCATCAATAGTAAAAACATAAAATCTGCTGAATATCAATATTGTTTCTCTACACATCAGACAAAGAACTAATCATTGTTACATAATAAGGGTTTGACCGCGAGCGCATAGTTGCCGCAGACATTATAAGTGATCAGATTTCGGGCAATGAGGTACCGGCCAAACTAATCCGACAGAGGCGCTGTGCATCAACTCGGTTATAACGATTGGCGGCGCTGCGATCGTTCCCATGGAAAATACTTCAGCAACATGGCACATTTTCACTCAAAATAAAAGCCGTTGTTAGCAAAATGGACAAGTCGTTGCTCCCACCGTTGAAGGACATCGATAAAATGTCCCTCAAGGAATTGAAAGAGGAACTTCGTGGGTACAAGGCGAAGTTAACTGGGCGGAAAAAGGACTTGGTGTTGAGGTAAACGTTTTGGATTTTTTCCTGCAGTAGCGTGAGTACATGAGTAGGGCCTACACTCGTGTGAAGGACTGTGTTTGTGTCAGTCACTGTGCATTGCTGTGTGTGTATTTTATGCACGCCTAGGCCTAGGCCTATGTTATTTGGCCACTAGTGATCAACTTTGGCCTACGAGTCCAGCGTAATTTGTGTGCAAATGCTGTTGCAAAAACGAGGCAAGCAAGCAGTTGCCCTCAAAACATGCTAAACTAAACCATTTAAACTGAACTGGCGCAATAAATAATAAATCATGTCACTGTCAGTGATATGATGTGAATGACTGAATGGTGTCACAGATACAGGCAGCAGGCAGCAGCAGTAAAAAAGCGCATATACATGATATAAATGATGAAAAGATGTCTGTTAGGCCCTAGCCCTAGGCCTAGGCCATGGAGGTATATTTCGCTCCATGGTTAGGCAGATCTGTTGTACAGCTGTTCACATGTTAAGGAAGGTTATTTCATGGCTGGAATGGATGTACAAATTTACTTTTGAAGTTCCTTTTTAGGGTAGAATACTACAGAGCGAATGGTAATAAATATGGTGAAGACGTAGAGCCTGAGAAACAGATGGATCTGCCAGATTATGGTCTCTTCAAAGACATGCATGGGGGATGCAGCACCTAGTACCAAAGATAAAGATGCATCATGCTGAGGAATATTACCAACAATTTGACAAACAATGGGAGAAGAAATATGAGCAGTTATACAAAGAAAGGTAGGCCTAGCTCAGTCATTGAAGCAGTTTCAAGACATGGTTGGTAAAATATCACTTTCATCATGCACTTGTGACACTATTCTTGATTCATCAAAAATCACTAGTTTGAAATTGAGATTGACAGAAATATATTGTTGTTATCAATATCATTATTTTCAGATATGTCAGATTTGTCCGGTTTTGTGCCACAGATGGGGAGTCATGCTATGTTGCTGCTTCTGTTTGGGCTGAAATGAGGAAGAACACAAGCTACAAACTTGCGATTTCCATCCACAAAGAAAGTGCTGTGGTGCTGGAGACCCAATGCGAATGTGGTGCCGGACAGGCCCCCACTGCCCACTGTAAGCATGTAGCTGCAGTTCTTTTCGGGCTGATGAAATTCAAGGAAGATGGATACATACTGACAGAGCAGACGTGCACTCAGGTAGGTTAAAATGATGACTATCCTACATGTACTCTTTGTCATTGTCTATTCAGCTTCCCCTTCTGACTTGAGGGTGTGGTAAGCTCTCGGTCATTCAGGTGCTGTGATTTTTCTCATTCATGAATTCATTTGCTATGTATGTATGTTGTCTTGGTGAAAGTTATTTTTTTTTCTTTTCCTTTTTTTCTTTTCAGACATTGCAGACATTCGACAGGGCCAAGACATTCAAGGGAAGCCCCATGAAATGTCAGCAACTTGAGAGTGTGAGTGGCCAGAAATCACTCAATTTTGACCCTAGGCCACGAGAACTTTGACAGCAAGCTGGCAAGGACAAGAACAGAATTCTCAATTTAGCTTTGAACCACCGAGTAAGTTCATGCACTCACCCAGTCAGGGTGACTGATTTCTGTCTTCGTCATGAGTACACTGTGACAATGCTGCCCAGCAAGATATGCATTAACTAATGACAATGCATTGTCTTTTAGCTCAGCAACATGCCTGTGATGCAGCTGTTCCCGCCTGCCAATCCAATAGCACAGACCCATGACCATGATTACTGCAAGACTACAGATACAACCAGATTTCTACAGAGGGAAAAGGTAATTTTCAGATTGTTTTCATTCAAAATCAACTGTCTAAAAGTCGTTACCATAACCTTCAGGATGCTAATAAAAATGTCAATGTTGAACCTCTGACAAAGTTGCTCATGACTGGAAGCGCAAGATTGTCTCTGGGTATGCTTGGTTAACATGGTCATGGATAAATCGGCTCTTTCTTTTTCAATTTCAGATTACTCATGCCACAACAGATGACATAAATGAAATTGAAGTGGAAACTAGAACACAGGCAAAGAGCAAGAGGTGGCTACTAGAACGTAGAAAACGAATTACATCATCACATTTTGGGACTGTCTGCAAGCTTACCAGAGGAGATGGTAGCAAACTGGCTCGGCGGCTTCTGTCTAGAAAGGATGTGAGGACAGCTGCAATCCTTCATGGCAGGAAATACAAAAGCACGCTATTGCAAAATTTAGTGAGAATTCTGGGCTTGATGCCAAGCCATGTGGTCTGTTCGTCATGCAGGAGCACCCTTTCCTGGCAGCTTCACCAGATGGCATTGTGAATGACCAGACTTTGGTGGAGGTGAAGTGCCCATACACTGCGAAAGGGAAGAACATAGACTCGGGAACAGTTCATTTCTTGAGTGATGAAGGGGGTCAACTGTGTTTGAAGAAAACTCATGATTACTTTTACCAGGTTCAGGGACAGATGATGTGCACTGGGGCACTATTGTGTTACTTTGTGATATACACCTTGAAGGACTTCAAGGTCATTGAGATCAGTCTGGATGAGGAATTCATTCAGGAAATGAAGGAAAAGCTTGTTGAATTTTTGAGGACTTTTTCAAAGCAGCAGTGATTGAGAAACTCATGTACAGGGACTACGGGAGGATTTTCTACTGACCTTCTTCCAGAGGCAAGGATTCCATATGAGGGAGAAAGAGTTTGAACAAGTTCTGTGCAGTTAACATTGCATCAGGGTGTTGAATGATATATTTGATGGGGTCGAGTGGAGTATGTTAATGTGATTTCTTCTACAACTACATTTGTGCCAAGAGGGTTGGAGTAATCAGAATGTTTATTTTTCATTTACACATGTTACATTTTTGTGTCTATCCACTAATCCATGTCTGTGATTCCAAACTCAGTGATTCTGAATAATAAAGTTTACGTGTTGGTGCTTTCATAATCCATTCTGTTTTATCTGTGAAGATCCACCCAAGTCAGGACCCCATGCCTCCACCAGTAGAAGTAAAACCTCCTCCCT
>NMRB01001819.1:13308-30589 GCA_002633025.1 Notospermus geniculatus | reverse complement strand
GTCAGGATTTTCCTTAATGGTGATTGGCTCTTTCATACCAAGCATTGCTGGAAGTTTTCTCCACAGTTCAACTGTAATAGTTGCGCTTAGTGCTATCACTGGACATTTGAAGAATGTAGGGAGGGTATGAAGCCTCCCAAACGCTGTACGGAAACTTCGGCCCCTGTAAACAAATGAAATGTAGAACATCGTTATTCACAAGGTTAAAATTATATCGGGTGCTCACCCACCCCACAAAATTTCATCAGTATGATTTAGGGAAATTTATGTGTCCATCCCAATACCAGGAAAGCAAAAATCGAATCGGGTACCAAAACTTGCACTGTCAGTGCACATGCAGGGCGTGGGGGGGGGGGGTTGTGAGAAATGGATTTATTGTTACCAAATCCTTTTCTGCTCTGATGTTCTAACCTTATTTTAAGTACAAAATCGTCGTCAGGAGCGTTTTGCAACAGAGAAAACACATTGTCATTGTCATATTTCTTGTTGTAATCAAAAAGATGATTTTTGGGTTATGCCAACTGACATGACTGACTGATGTCCGATCGGGCTGGAACTTCACATGCACATGAAGGTCATCTGCAGGGGACCACATAGGCCTAGCACATTGGAGCGCTTTGGGTCAAGTCATTCCTGACTTACAGCACTTGAATAATTTTCTGGTTACGCCACCTGGCGGCCATATTGGATGTCCGATTGGGCCAAAACTTCACGTGGACATAAAGGTCATCTGCAGGGGGCCACATAGCACATTGGAGCGCTTTGGGTTAAGGCGTTACTGAGTTACAGCACTTTGATGATTTTTGAGTTACGCCACCTGGTGGCCATGTTTGAAGTCAAATCAGGCTGAAATCTGACATGCATGTAAAGGTCATCTAGATGGAGGTAAATATCAATTTGAGCACTCTGCGTCAAGCCATTCCTGAGTAATAGCACTTACTTGATTTTCAGGTTATGTCACCTGGCGGCCATACTGGATGTCCAATCGGGCCGAAACTTGGTATTTTTTAAGGTACCCCTCCAATGCATGTTTATGCAAGATATGAAGTTGCTCGGTGAAATAATGACAAACTGTGGCGGGTTCGTCACTTTTGTCGAACTTTGACCTCTGTGACCTTGAAAAGTACGTCAAATCAAAAAGCCGATGTTTTGTATCCTTATCAGCTACACCTATATGACAAAAATGTGGAGATGATCTAGTCATTAGTTCAGGAGTTATTGCACTTTTTGCGTTTCTGGTTTCCGCCACCTGGTGGCCAAACTGAGAGCCGAATGGGACCGAAACTTGGTGTCATGGGTCATATGACCTAGGGGTATATATGTGCCAAGTTTCAGATCAATAGCTCCAGTGGTTACGAAACGTGCCCTGCTAACGGACAACGACGACGATGACGGACGCTGCACTATCGTAATAGCTCACTCCAGTGAGCTGAAAATGTAACCAGTGACAGCAAAATCAGTGGTAATGCACACAGAAGAAGATGCATCATGCCCTAGCTGACACTAATAGTTTCTTGATTTTAGGACTGTCCGCCCATTGTGAAACGACTTCGTCAATTTTTTCTGAAATCATTTTCTAGTAGCATTTTGGGTTTTCGTTTGGGCGCACTCAGACTCATTTTGCTGTCAGGGGGCCACAAATACTAACCATGCATCAGCAGTATGACATTCATCAATCACAAGTGCAATGACATTGGAGCAGAATTGAGCACTATCAAGCAGTTTCCTTCCCAACGAGGTGGATAATAATGCCTCTGGATGTGCCATAACAACTTCATAACGTCCATCGATTATGTCATCAAGGGTAGCAGTGGTCTCGCACTGGTATTCAAATTCCTGAACAAACAAAATGAAATGGCCCATGGACCATGTGCTCACCGGGTAGGACATAATAGCCTATTGACAGAGGGAGGCACATATCATTTATGAGCAATCTGGGTCAAGTCACTCACGAGTAAGACTTCGATGATTTGGGGGTTATGCAACTTCACGGCCATATTGGATGTCCGATTGGGCCGGAACTTCACATGCACATAAAGGTCATTTGAAGGGGGCATGTAGCACATTGGAGCGCTTTGGGTTAAGCATACCGTGTCAACTCCATCAGTCAGACGCTCATCTTCATCACCATCACCATCATCATCATCATCATCATCATTAATGGCAATGTTCAACTTAGTGGCGATTCCCTTAACACTCAGTCTACAGCTAGTAATATTGTGATCATGCAGACTTGATAGTTGGTCCTTCTGTATGATGTTCAGAGGCGATATCACCAATGTAATTCTTCCAGCTCCATAGCCATCCAGGGTTTCTGCAGCAAGGGAGAGGATGGATTTAATGCCGTTTTAATGCCTTTAAATGTAATTCTTGCAATGTAATTATTCCAGCTCCACAGCCATCCAGGGTTTCTGCAGCAAGGGAGAGGATGGATTTAATGCCGTTTTAATGCCTTTAAATGTCATAATTACCCAAATTTAATGCCAATAAGGTAATATAATTGAGAGATTTGACATGATGATTGAGCAATAAATATAGAAGAGCATAGTAATTATTTGACTGAGGGTCACCCTTGTAATTAAACACTGTCAAAACTTTTTTGAGTCAAAGACAAAATAAACATGTATAGAAGCCAAATAAGGGTGTGAACAGTGAGCACACAGCTTGTTGCCAGGGATTAGGACAATTACCCTAGACCAATACGGCCAATTAAGCAAGGGAAAGAAATATTTACACATACTTCTTTTGGACTTCGCTATAAATCACAGTTTAAAGCCCACTTAATGCCACAGAGGTGAATTTTGTAGACTTTTAACTTTTTTTTTTAATGCTAATAATACAACACCGACTCTGATAATGCATTCCAATGCTTTTTAATGTCCTGCAAAAACCGTGTTATTACCATCATTAATATCAGCAGCTTCCTCTTGTGCCTTCATCCGTAAAAGGCGGCCACACAAATGAAAAAGTATGCTTTTACCATAACCTGAAAAGTATACAAAGGCCAGATGCAGATGTTTTAAACTTCAGGGAGGGCCAGAGATGTGATCTTCTAGTATGCAGTCATTAAAATTTATTCAAGATTAACATGAGACAGAGAGTTGTGATCTCTTCAGTGGAGTTGATGTTCGCAGTTATTACAACAACACCTTATTGGTACGGTAAACTTCTATTACCGGGGAATATCACTGTGACCTACCAAAAGAGGGTAATTTATATTACCCTCGTAAAATGGCGGCTCTCCAGTCTGTCGATTCGGTAAGTTTATCTGCTCTTATTCCTTCCCTATTCGAGTTTAGCAGTCCCTCTATGGATGTGCTTGTAGATAATACTGTCAGGAACACGCCAGTATATGTGACGAACCCCTGTAAGTGCTAGTATTCGAGTAATTTGGCCGTGAAATTGCCTACTTTGACGAGGGTAATATAATCGGGAGATTTGAAGCATACGAGGTAATACTGAATTTATATAACCCTCGTCCAATCGCCAAATTTCAGCGTCTAATTTCGGGAAAGATCGGGATTTCAGCATGTTATGCTATAGATGACTTGAAAGAGTAACATTTTCTCTACCTCCCTGCAAAAAGCCAGCTTCGTAGCTACATCTTGTAAGGAACAGGAGCCAAAAATCCGACTGAATCGATAGACTGAAGAGCCGCCATTTTACGAGGGTAATATAAATTACCCTCTTTGGTAGGTCACAGTGAATATGAATGGACCAAAATGCAACAATATAATAAAGGTGTACAACAGTCATAGTGATTGTGACAAAAGACAAAAATACCATTTAGCGCCAGCCAACTGTGGAGACATAGCATTTCACCACAGAGATATGTAACTTGATCTCCGGCGGGATTTGAACCCGCAACCTTTGACTGGGTGTCTCTGACAGGCACTACTGGTGGTATTTGACTTTGGACAATGAAATGCCAATGGGAATGTGGCACTCACTGTCATGGTCAACAATGAAAAATAAGCAAGAGTATCAATATTTTGTGCAAAAGAAGAAAAGAATACTTGCTGAGGAATTGACACAATGCACTAGGGAAAAATAAGATACAAACATTTTAATATGATCATTATTGTGGTAAAGAAAAGAATACTTGCCGAAGAATTGATACAATGCACTAGGGAAAAATAAGAATATGTGTACGAGTATAGATATTGAACAATGATTGATTATGCAAATGGGAATGTGGCACTCTATGGTGGCCCATACATGCCATGCATATATTTTTATCCGCATTACAAAATTCTGAACATTAATATTACACTTTTTCTATGATTTCCACCCGGGTGGAAAACATTTCCACCCCTGTGTAAAACAATGTTTTTCACCTGGGTGAAAATGTTTTCGAGGAACAAATAATACAATGTTCATAATTTTGTAATATAATGTTCATAATTTTGTAATGTGGATAAAAATATATACATGGCATGTATGGGCCACCGTAGCACTCAACTGACAAGGTACGATTATTATTGTGGTAAAGAAAAGTGTACTTGCCGAATAATTGATACAATGCACTGGCACTACTAAAAAAATGAGATATTGAACAATGAATGTGGCACTCAGTGTCAACGTTCTCACATAGAAAAATGAATGGCAGTTTCAAGACAATTATAATGCAATGAGAATAGGAGAATAGATATTGAACAATGAAATGCCAATGGGAATGTGGCACTCACTGTCAACGTTCTCTAACATTAAAAAGGGTTCATGTTGTATGGAACTTTCAATACAATTATAATTATAATACACTACAGAAAAATACGAATACTTGCAGGAGAACAGATTTCAACAATAAAATGCCAATGGGAATGTGGCACTGTCAATGTTGTCTCATAAAAAACTTACGCCATGAAGTTTCAATATGATCATAGCCTAATGGACTAGGCCTAGGCTAGAGAAAAAATAATAATACCGATACTTGCAATACAGTCTGAGACAAGTATGATTCGATGTAAGATTCAATACAAAAAATGGATAAAAGCTGGAATACCAGTACTTGCACTACTGTGTTATCATTAGGATTAAATTGGAAGTTAAATCAGGGTGATTTGACCTAAGATACATATTACTGCATTGTCCGCTACTTAATAACCAACGTGAATTGTTCTTTCAACAACTTTTTTCCATTCATAATTGTGATCAAAGGTTTTTTGAGACGTTACCCTCCGATCAGCGGGTCAACTTATTGTTATACGGTGATAGAGCGTTTCGTAAGCAGGTTAATTTGTCGATCGTTACTTTAACAGCGGCTTTCCTTTCTGAATTACACACACTATTAGATGTTCTATAATTACATGTACATGTATAGTTGTGCATGCCGGTGGTTCCTGAACGTCTAAAACGTTTAAACTTTTTTCTTCAGTCCTTCTGTGACTTGGCCCACTCTCCTACTTTCCCTCTTACTTTTTCTATTATGTTTTTAGTTCTGTATTCTGTTAGCGATTGACGGCCTTAGGGCACTGGCAGTGAACACCACCACCTCACTATGTTTCATTATATCTTATTGTATTTTAGTTGAATTATCCTTACTTCGCCATTCTTATTCTTATTTATCTGTTTCCTTCGAACTGTACGTTTGTTTATTGTACGCATAACGGGGCCAATAATGCTCCGGCTTCGGCCCCGCTATGCCATACTGTCATGACTGTCGCACTGTTTTTATTTTGACCAATAAAATCAATCAATCAATCAATCAAACAGAACGAAACCAAAATACACAATATTCATGAACTCTTGATTTCCGTCTTTGTATGTATCCTACCGATTATCCGAATAAACGACGTTTTCATATCAAAATCGTCTTTTGAATTCAGACACACCACTTCGGGACACAAGCCTCCTGCCAAAATCGGCGAAATGGCAATCTGGATAAACCGTACCGTACATAGCGCTCCTACCTCGCAACCCGTTCCCAGGGGTCGTTCGCTTTCTGACAATATGGCGGTCGCGTCACTAACCCCTGGCATCAGCTTTGGATTTAACGCACGTGATTGGTTGACGGGAAACCGTCAAATATATCCAAGAATATAGCCAAAGAAATTTCCAAAATATTTTGGATCAAACCAGAAGGTTATCTATATCCAGGTTTGATGATTTTTTGTAAAAAGAATTTTAAAAAGCACTGGTTAGTATTTCAAATTGATTATTTTGACTCGTGCTGCCACCTATACTTAGTCCAAGATTCCTGGATTAGCAACCGAAGCTGATTCCAGGGGTTAGTGAGCGAGTGGTCCGAGGTTGTCTGAGCGAACTATACCCCTGGGGACGAGGTTGNTCTGTAATATACTCCTACTACACTGACCTCACAGATGGCGCTACGAACGCCTGTGCTGCTGACCATGTCGATGCTGCCTTTGACCGACAGAACTAGGCCTAGGCCTACAAATCCTAACCTGTCGGCAATGACACAATCAAGTCTTTATGTTGTGCCTCCCAAATATGTTGGAAAACCTCCACCTGGCGATCTTTCAAAACCAACCCAGGCTGGTAACTTGCCACCACTTCTTCAATAGCTGATGCAAAACCACCGCGTCCAGCCATCTTGTCCGTAAAGTAGAGCGTCCGATGTGTCACATGATCAGTTAATATTTCTACGCCAGCCGATTCACCTTAGCAACGAAAATCAATATGGAAGTAACTTCTAGCAGTGACACTATATCGGAAAAATGGAGATAGGTGGCGCTGTGAGGAGTTTGACTAAGTACCTCTGATGTTCTCAGGATGGTTGTCGCTTGAAATTGACTGACACAAGTTGGTTCGAAAGCGCAGTCGTTTGTAGGAGCGAATGTAGGGAGCGCTTCAATATGACTGCGAATCACTTAACCCGTGCTCCTCAGACAACCATCCGGCCATGTGTTTTCTTGTAAATGTACACTTCCCGTTATGATATACCTCCGGTCTGCTGGAACTATTCCTGCCGGTGACTTGCAGTGCATTTTACTAATCAACTGAGGACAACTGGCGGAATTGAACCATGTTACCAATCAGTGTCTTGAAATTCATACCCGATAATTCAAATACGCAAAGTTTCAGCAAGCACAACATGTTAACATGATAGCAAGGATTTTCAACCCCTGACCTTATTGGAAACTCGATCACTCGACAAACACAGTAGACTTGGCTGAAGTATATAGAAAATGGATCATTTTGCACGGTTTGTGAAACGATTACACGTGAATGTATCAAACGCGTCGAACGTGAGGTACAAGTATAGGCCAATGCAGGTCACGCACGACAAATCCTAGATAATATGTCGGTGACTACTGCGAAAAAAACGATGAAACATGTAATTCAACCACTTTATCCATAGCTATTTGGAATTTTGATATAGAAAAAATTATCTGCAGAACTGACTTTTTATATGACACATCAGTCGAAGTTATTGATCATATACAATAATCTTTGTTTCTTGCAAATGTTTCGAAGACAATCGATGCTTTCCTTACTTGAAATAGGTAATTCCGATGATTTATATTCATACAAGCCTGCCGGCGTTGGTGGGTCACGTGGTTTTCCCATGGATGTTGTTAGTCTGTGCAGTCACGCACCAGGCAAGGCACCTGAAGAAGGAGGTAACCAAAGAATTGACTGGCTCCAGCTTTGCCGCTCCACTCCCGCGCCGCTGCTGGAATGAGCGCCATGGAAATGGAGCGGCATAGACGTGAACCAGTCTTAACAAAGAAGCACGCTTTACCACGGTCAGAAATATCCCATGGTTTATTCAGCTGACTGTTAGTAGGGTATGGCTTTTCATTCGTCAGCAACAGAACATATTATTTAAAACATGAAATATCAATAATAAGGGAGTTAGAAATAAGTGGAAAATAAGAAGTGGGAAATTTTGGCATTTTGCGCGAATTTTTCAATTTCTTTTAATTTAAAAATTGGGTTCAAATTTTTACCACATTTTGAGAAATTTTCTTAAAATGACATGACATTTATCTGTTTTTTCGGGCGATATTTAATGTATAGATATGCCTCTGACCTATTTTCCATCGAATTCCCTATTGCTGCAATGCAGTGATCATTGATACATGGATACATATGGGAGGGTATAACTAACGATATACAGTGTACTCGCCAACTATAAATGTTTTGTAACCTCAGCAACTAACCAGGTAAAGATTTTCATATGCTTCTTTGATTGCCGAAGCCGCGCTTACATTTATGCCGATTTGTGAACACCAGCGTCGGCCTTTGTCGAACAACTCTCTGTAGCCTAGCAAGGTCTGCAATCAGTACACAAAAACGTACAGTCTTTTTAAAAAGTAAAAAGACAGTGATGTTTCCTATTCTGCCGAGATGCCAATGGTCATTTATGGCTAAGATTGCCATTTTTATACACAAAAATACGTTGTTTAAATCATGACATACCAAATTTAGGATTTGTGGCAAATTACCATATATTAGAATTTCAAAATATCATGAAAAAACGTGTTTTTAGAATCCCTAATTTTCATTTCAAAATTTGCTTGATATTATTCCCTGACGAAAAATCTCTTTTCGTTTTCATGAAATATCAGGTAACATCAATAAAACATGCTGTATTTTGGGGGCATTAACATTTTCGTTTTAACGAATTTAAAAATTCTCTGTCTATTAAAGTAAAACAGATGGAATCATCAGCATTATTGTGTTATCATGATTAGTGACCGTTGACGAGGGGAAAATATGGGAACTATCGACTCACAAAAACCGATGATATTCTTATATATCGGCGAAATGACAAATGATTTTTAAAAAGTGTCTTCACAGGAATTCATGGGATCGACTGGTGAATGATATCACGCTGATTTTAAATTCAAAATATCGATTTTTGAAAAATTAGGTTTTTTATATTGATATTTCCGTGATATTTTGTCACAGACGCTCAATTTCGTATGTGATCCTTTTAACAACATTATAGGGCATAACATAATACATAATAATCTTGAGGTTGAAACCTGAGCTGAGATTTTAGCTGTCTTTTTACCTTTTAACAAAACTGTACCCTATGGATGACCGGTAAGTACATGAACCCTAACAATCTCCTAACCTGGTTCCCTGGGCTCCTACCGACGGTAGGAGCCCAGGTATCCACAACCGTCTATAAATAGCAGTGACATCATCACTGGGAAAGCCGTGTCCAAAAGCGAAGTGCAAAACAGATGTGATGTGTGTATTACCTGTCAGAAACGACTTCTCTGCTGCACGTTGTCAACAATGTCGGTAGAAAATGTACTCACAATCGATAACTCAAATGTATCGTCGATATTTGTAGTTTTCCATGATTTTAATGTCTGAACTGGCCCAAAGCGAAGACGCCATCTTTAAATTTGAAATTTGACTCTGTATGCAATTCATTCCGGCACTCGATTCACTCCAAAATGAGTCAGTGATTAATCGTTAATTATAAATTTCAATTTCCACTTTATTAGAAATGTTACGACTATTCTAAAACGTGCTAATGATAACAAATTTTTTACATCCCAATCAACCTGATTTACACGACGTTTAATCGACGCTCAGAATCAACGGCTTCCCACTAGCCGGAATTCCGGCTATTTTTCTGTGTTGCGGATACCTGGGCTTCGACACGAATCGTAAGCCAGCGCCACCGTCGGACGCCCAGGGAACCAGGTTAACAATCTCCGAGAAAAAAAAACGTCAAAAGCGTCGTATTTTTACAGTCAAATGAACTTCAAACGGCTCTTATCACTCAGACATATGATAATTAGCAAAAGCATCTACATCCACAGGGTATGGTTACAGATGGTCCCAAAATAACCATGCAATTCCAGCACGCCGAGTTGAGTGATCTCAGAATGAGACAGAATGAGAAAGTTAGTCTCTCGGCCCAAAATATTTCCGTTTCATTTTGAGACAAAGGCTCAGATTGAGATGTCATTGTCTCGGGCTGAAATATTTTCGGTTTCATTTTGAGTCAAAAAGTATTTCGAACCATTTTGTCCCTATAGTGAGATGTAGTCTCCACTCGAGTTGATTTCTTTTTTCTGTGGGGAATGCCTCATCTGAGACGACCGTACATCAAAGCTCTAGTCTTTGTCTGACGGAGAAAAAAATTTCATCTTTAAAGTTCAAGTTGCATGTAGGCTTCAGCGACAAAATTTTCCAATATTTGAACTGCATACATGTAGCCTATCCGCTGAGCAACACGATCTTTTGACTCTGTGTGCACAGGCAAACAAATCAACCATGTCAACATTCTGAGGGAACAAAATTGAACACTGGAAAACTGTTTTTTGGACACACTGCACAACATTTGTCCAACATAGTTTTCTGGCTGGAAAAATGTCATTGCACACATACGTGAAGAAGATATACATGTACTCCCACCTGTACATGACACCGACGAAAAGATGTTCTCGACCTTGTTATACTTATAGGCAAGACTCTCCGTCGTGAACTGGCCAACTGTTGCTCATTTTAATGGAAGCAGAACTGTCGCGACTGCTGATGGCACCCGACAGAAAATCAATGCAAGTCATGAATGTTTACGTAGTCGACCTCCTATTATATTGCGGAAAACTTGACGCAAGGATCCCGGAACCGCCGATAGGGGACAGTAGGCTACACGACGAATGCTTTAGTGGATCGCTGTTCATATTTTTATAGTATAGGCAATTTGGGGGTTTGTAGCTAATAGGCGTTTGTTTTGGCACCAAGGGAATGAAGTTGCTCGTTTTATGGCTGTCCACCAACGGGCAGGTCGAAAAGACGGACTCGACGGATTCTAAATGAAGCAAATAATCACTCTTTTAAATGCAATAATCTTTTTAGAAATATGACATATGTATTGGTTAGCTGGCCTTGGGGCATTCCCACGACTAAAATCAGCAAACTTTTAAAAGTGGGTCAAATTTCTCCAGCATTTTTTCCTTTTCCATTCACGTAATCTACCGATTATCTACGCAATAGCAAACCATTTGGCGTGAAATCGTGTCGCGTGCTAAGCAATTTGAATAATATAATCGGCTTGGTGTTTTTGGACGATTTTTGGACCAAAGAACGAGATTACTTTTAATGCATTTTCATCTGTCCTCTGTTGCACAGTAAAAATGGTGGACATTCTTTTCATCACTTGAGAAGTTTGACGCATTGTGATACCTTTACTAACCCTTCATTAGGTAAGGTACAATACTTCAACTCATTCTTTTATGTGTAGCAACAATTTCCATGCTTAACTGATAACTAAGACAATTCTAATACGTGGATTTGCAGTCTTGTTGGCCATTCTTCGTGACCGGTGTGTACATTCGTGAGCACTGGGCCCGGTGTACATCGATCGTGTGTTTTTATGGATGAACATAGGTCACCATAATAAACATGCTGTAGCATGGCGCCTGTACTCAGGTCTCACCACACAGTCGACTTACAGTTACTCAGGGGAAAGTAGGACATCTTTAATAGGATGCTCGTTTCTTCCAGTAACCTCCTGATAAGCATTGCCAAACAAGCCTGGTTTCTCTGGCCATCGATGGTGGCGCTGACTGATATTTAGAATCCCCTCGGCCCCACTATGCCAGCGAACCGCTGATCTGATGCCGTTAGGCTTGTAAGCTTTAAAACCTGCGTGTTATTTTCAATTATAGTTCGATTTCAAATCCATCCATAGCGAGGTTAATAAATCTGGTATGATGTCCTCGGAATTGTGAAAAATTTATGACGTTGCCACTTTTGATTCGATGACGTCAACACAGTTGCACTGTCGATCACTGTCGACCTACACTGAAAACACGGTGTGTTGATGACACGTTAGGCCTACCGTACTGTCAATCGAACCCCGGGTTTCCATTGATAATCAAATACATGTACGGATGCGGTGTATTCTATTGTTTCAGATCCTAACCCAGCGATAATGTTGATTATTTTAGACTCATCTACCTCCAAACCTCGATTAACTCTTCGGCCCGTACTACTTGGTTGTAGGACAGGGTACCAGTCGCCTCTGGGAATTCCACCACGTGACGTCATAACAAAGTTGTCCGCAGACCACTATCCGTCGAATCCGTTGAATCCGTCGAATCCGTCTTTTCGATGTGCCGTCCACAAATAGATAATAGGAAAAGATGTAGGGACTCACCCTGTTGAGGAAATGATGTTGAATATTTGGGCGTTTTTAGAGATAATTAGACAATAACAAGTCTTGTTGACGGTGATATGCCGCCGACTGTTGCAAGCGCTGTAGGCCTACTTGTCTGGGTGAAGTATGGCAGAGAACCTACTGCACTGTGTCAGGCGCCGGGGTCAGGCGGTTGAACACCACAGGTTTTCGTGACGCCATGGGTTTTAGCAGCCATTGTGTGGGGTAGCACAGTGCAGAAATGATTGCAGAAAGTCAGGCGATTTAGCATCTCAGATTTTGATGACGTAGTGGGAACAATTCTACCGGTATGCCCATTGTCTATGGTTCGCCTATGCCTCTGCCTCTGGCGTGGGAGAGTCCAGTGTGTATACGGGGTGATCAATAAACAAACAGTTCTGGACACCTCCTGTGGCAACACAACACTCCATTTGACATCTCCAAACCTGCTGCTCAGTAGGCCTATTTCACTTCCAATTTCACAACCTCCCTCATTTCGTGAGAGGGCGCATTGGTTTCATGCACAATGCACCCTCTCCCTGATCAATGCTTGGCCTACGCCTAGGCTCCCTACTTTCATCTGCATCGATGCAATCATTGTCGGGTGCCGCTGGCGGGGCACCTGGCATTCAACGCATCGTTGTATGTTTGCATATCAGCTTTCTTCTACATATTCAACCCCTGGGACTCATCCCCGTAACTCTTATCCCGACCTGGTTCCGATAAACCCTGGATGTGCTTCGCGCTGAATGATGAATTCAGATAGCTGCAGGCGAAATGGTCTCGGCGAGTTGACGTCGTCGACATTTTGGGGTCTGCTTCCCTGCACAGACCTATAATGGAGGCTACGACATCGAGCGGCAGTCTGTAGGCCAAAAATAACGTGAGACTGAGTGAAACACGTTGAGCATGACGAGAGGCACTGGTAGGAACATCAGTCCAAAGTGGTTCTGAAAGCGGATCACTGATTGGCTGGCTCGTTTCTAATTCAGACTGCAGTCATGTGGTTATGCCTATTTGACATCTTCTGAGAATCGCGTGAAAAGAAGCAGTTTCGGAGCGCGGGTAACGGGTAAAATGCAGAGCGGTTCGATACTGAAGAATACATGTGTATCTTAACGATAGATGTACCGTGGGTACTTCGCGGACCAAGGAAATCATTATTTTTTTAGATTTGCTTGTTTGTGTGCAGTCTTTCTTTGTCTTACATGCATGAATAGCTGCATGGTGGCATGCCTCCCTAGAAATTCTTTTAATACCGAAAATATTCAATTTGGGAGGGTGGCATGTCCCAAAAGTCCAAAATAACATAATGTAAAGACCCATGTTCAGAAACATAGAATGTCATCAACGAAGTCATGATACATTACCTTTAATAGGAACGGTCAGTCGATCAACCAATAGGTGTCACTACGGCTCAATTTAACATGTTCAATGCCTAGCGGACCCATTCATGGTTGATTGAGCGCCAATCAGGAGACCTTTATATTTAGGGCTGCTCGAAAAGACGGATTCAGCGGATTCGACGGATCGTGGTCTGCAGACAATTTTTTTTTGTTATGACGTCAGGTGGTGGCATTCCCAGAGTAGACTGGTACCCTGTCCTATCAACCAAGCAGTACGGGCCAAAAAGTTAATCGAAGTATTGGGAGGGTAGATGATCAGTCTAAAATAGGCCTTTATCAACATTAGACCTACCACTGGGTTGGTATCTGAAACAATACATTACACCGCATCCGTAGGATTTGATTATCAAAGGAAACGCGATTGACAGTACCGCTCTCATCAACACGCCGTTTTTTTTTCAGTGTTTTCCCGTGTATGCCATTTCAGCTATTCTCGATAAACGGTAGGCCTATGAGACTGACAGCGCAACTGTGTTGACGTCATCGACAGATCAATAGTGGCGACGTCATAAATTTTCCAAAGGATGACGCGTTCAGTCATTGTGGAAAATCCCATTGAGTTCGGACATCAGACCCGATTTATTAACCTCCCTGTGCATGGATTTGAAATCGTATTATAAATAAAAATAACACGTATGTATTAAAGCTTATTACGTATGTCATATTTCTACAAAGTTCAATGCATATAAAAAAGTGATTATATGCTTCATTTTACAAGAATCCGTCGAATCCGTTGAATCCGTCGAATCCGTCTTTTCGATGTGCCCTTATATTTATTGGCGCGCTAAAACTTTGCTGCCGTCTTTTGGCGATGAGCGTAGCTGATTGCTCCAATTAGGTACGTGTAATGAGGATACGCGACTTGCTGAGCCATATTCATAAAGGGTGTTTAGCCTAGTCAGCGTACAAATTCTGCAATACACAGGTTGAAGACCTAGAAAACTATTGTCTGATGTCTGCATGGTGCTTCGGCAGAGGCGTTTACCCGCAGGATAATCACACGCGTACAACTGTCCTGCGTCTAACCCCAAGAGGACAAAGGAAATGTTGAACGATAAGGTAGAAGCAGCAGAGGCGTTTACCCGCAGGATAATCACACGCGTACAACTGTCCTGCGTCTAACCCCCAGAGGACAAAGGAAATGTTGAACGATCAGGTAGGCTTGTCTAGAATTTGTCCAACACTTTCTTTTGTCCTCCCACACTCAGCATGCTGAGACGCAGGAAAGATAAGCTGCGCTTCCATTACAGAAGAAGCCGGTATTTGCCCGTTCTTATTCTGCTTCCATTACAAAATGTCCATGTTTAATACGTCCGGTTCTATTAAGTGCGGGTCTATTAAGCTCGGATACCATAGCCGATCGTATTCCGAATCTAAATTAGATGCGGATCAACAACGGTGTTTTCTCTAGTGGAATGGCAATCAGTCCCGATCAATTTGTAGTATTATTTTCGGCTACAGGTGGCTTAAGATCGCTTGCGACATTGCGCATGCTCAAAAGTAGCAGAACAATACGCGGTTCACTCCACGTATCGTCATCTGTAGCCGAACTTACTAACCTCAAATCCAGTAGTGGAAGCGCAAGCCGTGAAATATCCCGTGTTATTTTGATGCGGATAGACACCGGTACTATTAAGACCGGGTTTAAAAGCTGTAGTGGAAGTGCAACTATAGACGCGTGTGATCATCTTGTCGGTAAATGCCAGAGATCAGGCAGCATACAGAAGGCAGAACAATAGTTTTCTGGGCCTTTAACCTGTGTAATGCAGAATGTACGCTGATTAGGCTAAGCACCCTTTATGAATATCGCCCGCTTTCTTTCACGTACTTTTCAAAGGTTATAGAGGTTAAAATAGTGTGAACTGACCGATATTTCGACGAATTCTGGTCATATCGTATTCTTGGATTTGAAACATAGACTGGAAATGCTTTTACTTATGGTGCAGATGTGTGGTTACAGGTTATAAAGAAAAGGTTAGTTACAGTGACTATTTCATCCGTTAAAAATCTCATTATGTCAAATGTAAATGGTGGAACCATTAAGTATGTTGTTAAAGCGGACAAGTGCATCTCAAGTCCCGATTTAGGAACGATTTTAACAGCAGCGTCGGTTATGGAATGCGCCGTTTATTGCCTTTTAAGGAAAACCTGCACAACGTGGACAACAGGACGACGAGACAAGAAGTGTCAGTTGAGTCACAAGCGAGGAACCTGTATGGAAGACGACGAGGTGTTTTTAAAAAAAGGTTGTGTCATGTATGAGACAAAGGTACCTTAGCTACTATCATCGATGATTTGCAACCTCGTAATTAGGTGATGCGCATGCGCATTTTATCGTTTTGAATGTCCACACATACTACCTTGAATATTTCAAACACTACTGGGCCAATTTTAACACGGTTTGTACCACATGAAAGTATATAACCTTGGTCATATTTCTGCAACATTTTGATAGTTTGAGGTTTTTGTGTTTTTCAGGAAATTTTGATGCCATTAGTTAAAGCTAACCTCAGAATATGGGCTTACAAAATTTTGGAACTTTTTGTTTTAACTGGGCTGAGATATTCATATTTTCAGAACATCAAAATGTTGATATACTTGAAACTCTTTAACTTAAGACAGCTGTAACTTCCAACCAATTTACGCTGCAAGTTCCAAAACTTCATTCTCCTACGTTTCTAGGTGAACTCTGTCTACTTATATCAATTTTTTTTGAAAAATTGGAAATTCTCAAAATATCGAAATTTTGATAATCTCAAATATCTCAGCAACCACTCAAGATATTATGACGAAACAGAGCTCAAAATCCTTAGAAACTTCCACTCTATAAACCCTGTAACAAAAGTCACAAAAAAAATCCTTAATAAAAATGTTGATTCTTAGGGGTTTCTCTAATGAGGTATTACATAATTATGATATTTCCAAATTTCCAAAAGTTTTACAGTATGCCGAAATATGACCAAGGTTATATACTTTCATGTGGTACAAACCGTGTTAAAATTGGCCCAGTAGTATTTGAAATATTCAAGTAGTAGGTGTAGATAAACTAATGTCAATGACTGTACAGTCTTGTTCGTATTAATATCAACACCTATTATCTCAAATATCTCATAAACCATCAAACCACTTTAAATGCGGTTTTCTGCATAAAGTCAGAAATCTTGTTGACTACAACTGGGCATCAATGTTTTTGCACAAGATTCACTTCTTCATTCGGTAATCTGTCGTTGAAAAAAGGTCCAAAAAAAACTTTTTTGTTTCTGGATTTTTCACCAAAATTCCTTTGCTAGAATGAAGTTATGCCAAAATAAAGGTGATTTAGCAAGTTACTGTCAAAATCGGCCATTTAGTTTTTGAAAAATTGACGTTTTTGTAAAGCGATATCAACACCACTTGTCTTCCACTGCCAACAACTTATGAGACGGTCCCTACATAATAATGCAAACCATACTTCATGTCTCTTGTGTAGGCCGTCAGTGCATACAAAATCCATAGATCGATAGAACAGCGCTGAGTCCTATTTGGCAAAAGTGTTACATAATAATTTTTCAAGTGTGTGGAGGCTTTAGTGACCAATTCATGCACTGGTTAACTTCAAACAAATATGACAAAGACTACTAAGTTCTTTCTCAATGCCTGTTACTTTTTGCAATACAATGTCATGAATAACCAGTACAGGTCACAACATTTAGCTCTGCCTATACAGTGGCCCATGCATGGTGTATGGTTTGCATTATTATGTAGGGGCCGTCTCATAAGTTGTTGGTAGTGGAACACAAGT
>NMRB01001818.1:135406-148784 GCA_002633025.1 Notospermus geniculatus | reverse complement strand
TCGGATTGTAAAGTTCCAGCCTGAAGAAGACCCCGGTTGGGGTCGAAAATTCGCAAACACTCTGGAAATTGCCTTTTCATTTATCAATGGAACCCTTGACAGGAGAAAATAGGGTCAGGGTCAAAACTGAGATGACAATTGTGAAGCTTTTATCTCGTGCCTTCCATTGTAATGGACTCACAATGCTACACATCATTACCCCAGTCTCTCCATCAACGTTTTTGTCTGTGTAACTTGAGGAGCTCATTCAGGGCATCACTTGATCCTTTCAGACCAGTTTGAGTAGTCCCCAGTCTGTCTACACGTCTATACATGTACAATGTAGAAATCATTGGGTGTTCTTCTACATGTAGATAAGGATAGTCGGGCCCAGAGAGGCTGAAAGGGTAAATGTCGTCCTGGGTATATACATGTACAAAGATTACCCAGGATCTCAATCTTCACTAAAACAATACCCTGGGTGTGGTTTCGGTAGCCGAACATCACCCAGCATCCGCAATCGGTGGCGGCCACAGATGATAAATTTGTCGCTGTCCACAGTAACTTTCCCTAACGTTGCCGCCATTTTGAAACAATGCATCCTGGGAAGGTTCCACGAGAAGCCAGTCGCACCTGGTCCGAGGAAGCCCCGATGAAGCAGTTCCAGTGTAAACGAACGGTGTAGAGTCTGTTCCGAGCTAGCTTGTGGAAGTACACGTAAACAAATGGCCTAATTGGAAGTCGTCCATGGACGGCAGTTAAGCCGTGCCATTAGTAGCTGCAAGGGTGCCATAGTAGCAAGGCTTCAATATAAGGGATTCCATATGACGAACCCTTCTTCTGCATTCATGAACACATGAGTCTGACGCTAAAAAACCCTGCGCTCCTCCATTACATGGTTTATGCAGCTGTCAGGGGTATGAATTTAATGCCTTTTTAATGCTTTTTAATACCAGAAATTTCCCAAATTTAATGCTTCTCAAAGGCAAGATCCGTTTTTAATCTAGCCACATTGATTAAGAAAATTACATGAATTACATGAACTCAACACTGCATGCACTAACACAATGCACTTGATGCACAGACAATGAGCATATTTGCTCAAGACTAATCAGCTTGGGCTGCCAAGCAGCCCCTGTGTACAAAAATGTACAGCGGCGTGTAGGCCTATTTGTACAGAGATCAGAGTGCTGCATTGATGAGCGACTCCATTGTCAGCGATCCCCAAGCTTCAATTAGGAAGTAATTAGATTAGGATTAATTCACAAGCTGAGAAAAAATCCGGTGTATTTATTTTGGAGGTGACCACAAATCACAATTTAATGCCTTTTAATGCCACACAGTGACAAATGTTGCGGATTTAATGACGTTTAAGGCCTTAAAAATGCAATGACGAAAAATAATGCTTTTTAATGACTTTTAATGATCCGCGGACACCATGNACCTTTTTTTCTCGATTGATTTGACATTCTGAACCATTTAGAAGAAATATTAGCTCCTATGTACCTCTCAAAAATGACGGCTAACTTTTCTAGAGCCCAATATTCAAAATGGCCGCCGCCGCCCTCTCGAAAAACAAAAATAAGAGATTGTTAGCCACTGACGAGCTAGAAGGTGTCATTTCTCACTAATTCTGGCACTGTGAATCCACTGGAACAATTATTGTACAGTTTTGAGATCATCCTGGTCTCTAAATTCAAGATGGCTGCCGTCCGCCATCTTGAAAAATATGAATTTACATCTCTGGCACCCGATGAGCTAGAAAGACAAATGAGGTGTCATTTTTCACTAATTCTGGCATAACAAACACTCTGGAAGGGTTATTAAAGACTTTTGAATACTTCCTGGCCTGTAATTCCAAGATGGCCGCTGTCCACCATTTTGAAAAAAAAACAAATGAAATATGTCCGGCACTAGATTAGCTAGAAGGACAAACAAGTTGTCATTTGTCCACTGATTCTGGCAATAAAAATCCACTGGGGCCATTCTTGTACAGTTTCGAGACCATCCTGGCCTCTAAATCCAAGATGGCCGCTGTCCGCCATCTTGAAAAACATGAAATTGAACATCTCCGGCACCCGATGAGCTAGAAAGACAAATGAGGTGTCATTTTTCACTAGTTACGACATAACAAACTGTCTGAAAAGGTTATTTAGAGTTTTGGATGCTCCCCGATATCTTATTCCAACCAAGATGGCCACAGTGCACCATTTTGAAATACATGTATAAACATGACCTCCAATACTTCTGCACCTGTGGAGCCAGAAAGACAATGGATACGTGGCATCTTTTCCCAAGAACTCGCTTGTGAAGATGAAATCCGCTCGAAAGTTTTTTGTGCCCCTATGCTTTACTTTAACCTTTGAATAAAGTCTGGTGCTTCACTATCACTACATGAGTCACTATCACCGTATGACTCACTGTGTGAACTATAGCTGTCATAATCACTGTCCTCACTGTCACTGCTCTCATCACTGTTCATCTCTGCCTGTGGCTTTGGAGGTATCGGCATGGACGAGGGAAGTGGGCGCTGTGTTGAACGGACAGGCAGACATAGTCCATTTACAAGATGCCATCCAACATGTCCAAGGCCAGTCGGTGAGGGGTGACTTTGGTCTGGTAATGCTTGAGCAAATATGCAAGATAGTTTGCACGATACAGGTGCTGATTGAGACTGTCTCAGTCGGGCAAAAGTCGGATAGTGCTCTTCATCGTCTTGGCTCTCCACTTTGCGGCCCTCGCCTCTCCGGGTGTCTTACTTTTGATATCAGCATAGACCAAGCGAATGACAAACTTCTCCAAATCATTGATGACTTCCTGTGTGACTGGGAGCGGCGTACCACATGCTGATAGCAGTTTGCATGCCTCATTAGACTTCACCAGTCGATCTACAATGAGCTTCTTGCTTGCTCCATACAAGCCATAGTTGTGGTCACACCGAGTTTATAACACTTCGGGCCGAATTAAAGGCCTAGAAAACTATTGTTTTGCTATCTTGTACGCGGCTTGATCGGCAGCGTTTACCCACATGATAATCACCCCGTAGTTAACTTTCCTGCGTCTAGCTCAAGGAGGACAAAAGAAAAATGTGAACAACCAACAGGCCTCGTTTAGAGTCATTCAGAGTCATTCAACTCTTTTCTTAATTCCTCCTGCACGTAAACGCAGGAATGTTAACCGCGTGTGATGATCCTGTGGGTAAACGCTGCCGATTAAGCAGCGTAAAACAAGGTAGCAAAAATGGTTTTCTAGGCCCTTGACCTGAATAACTAGGAATTTACACGTGTGTTGACATAATCGCGCTTCCTATTAAATACGGCCCGTGTTCTAACTGGGTGTGACCACAACTCCGGCTTCTAGGGAGCAAGCAAGAAGCTCATTGGGCCGATTTTATAAACGATAGCTAAGATAAACCTCGGTTTAAGGGCAAGCCGTCGTTTGACATTTTCATATTGCTTGAATTGAGGCCCCTATCAGAAAAGCAATAAAGACACCTCCAGTTGACTGTCTTTATGGTCCAATGTGATCACTCTGCTTTATAGAAACAGAAAATGAGCAAAGTCCCAAGAATTACAGCTTAATTTCATTACATGATCAATAACAAAGAAATTCACCAAACATGAAAAACAGGTACAATTTTCTCAGAGAAGAAGCATGTAAATGACACACTCAATGAGTAGCACCAATGTCACAAACCCATAGAACCTGGGGTGGCAATGGTGTCTTGACCAGCACTTCATAGACACCATACATGCTCGCTACATTAGAAGAGAACCAGGAAGTAAAATCCAGATCCAATATGGCCGCCCTGTTTTGGACTAATTGGCACCATTCATGAAATTCACTTGTGGAGTACTCTATATCTGTCGAAAATATTGCTACCAGAAGGGGTGGACTGGGTAGAAAAAAACTCGAACTTTATGATAAGCAAGGTGTTTGACCTTCAAAATGTATCATTTCTTGGGAAAGTGTTCCGACAACTAGTCTTTTGTTTCAGCTTATTAGCTAATTAGTGCATACTAAGATGTATCTCATTCAATTCCTTTCGACTGATAGACCCCGCAGGTGCCTTCATTTTCGTCATACAACTTGTACTTTTACGGTATTTTGAAATGTTTTATTTCCAATGCTCCAAAAATTCACAACGTCGGCTTGCCCTTAACCATTGGCTGTTCTGAAAACCGCTAATTAATCAAAGTAAACATTTTTACTTTTAGAATGTTTGGCTATCAACGATTCATAAAATCGAAAAATTTATTTCGGTTAGCAAACAGTTTGTCAACTATGAGGGGGGGGGGTGATGAAACCCGATGGTTATCTTAGCCATCGTTTATAAAATCGGCCCATTGTAGATCGACTGGTGAAGTCTAATGGGGCACGCAAACTGCTATCAGTATGTGGTACGCCGCTCCCAGTCACACAGGAAGTCGTCAATGACTTGGAGAAGTTTGTCATTCGCTTTGTCTATGCTGATATCAAAAGTAAGACACCCGGAGAGGCGAGGGCTGAAAAGTGGAGAGCGAAGAAGAAGAAGAGCACTATCCGACTTTTGCCTGACTCAGACAGTCTCCATCAGCACCTGTATCGTGCAAACTATAAAAGCATTACCAGGCCAAAGTCACCCATCACCGATTGGCCTTGGATGGCATCTTGTAAATGGACTATGTCTGCCTGTCCGTTCAACACAGCGCCCACTTCCCCCCTCCATTCCGCTACCTCCAAAGCCACAGGCAGAGATGAACAGTGATGAGAGCAGTGACAGTGAGGACAGTGATTATGACAGCTATAGTTCACACAGTGAGTCATACGGTGATAGTGACTCATGTAGTGATAGAGAGCTTTCGCTATCCCGTTCCGAGATCCGGTCCGCCGAGAACGATACTCGATCTCGTACCCGTTCTCGGAAACAAGAAAGTTCGTTTTCGCAATCCCGAACCGAGATTATGACGACAGTGACGTCGTCGACGTACAGGAGAAAGCATAACGTGACGCTGCTTTGTTGACGCCATGGCTGCGTTTGGCCTGGAAACGTTGTTCCCAACAATCAACTGCAAAAATTTACACTGCAATGCACGCACTGCTGACCATTCTACCCCAAACAGCATGGATCACCACGTGCCATGCACTTTTTGGCACATATCCAAACGACAAGTAGGCCAAGTTCCTGAATGGTGTCCCAAACATTGGCCATTTTTGTTGTGAAGTGGGCGTCTTTCGATCTCGGAATCCCCACCGAGAACCAACCGCTGAACGCCGGAGATCTGATCGAGAACGGGAAAACACTACCCAAAAAATGATGACGTCATACACAAAAATTGACCTGATTCCCGTTCTCGATATCGGAATCGGGATAGCGAAAGCTCTCTGATAGTGAAGCACCCTGAGGCGTTATTCAAAGGTTGAAGTAAAGCATAGGGGCACAAAAAACATTCGAGCGGATTTCATCTTCACAAGCGAGTTCTTGGGAAAGGATGCCACGTATCCATTGTCTTTCTGGCTCCTCAGGTGCAGAAGTATTGGAGGTCATGTTTCTACATGTATTTCAAAGTGGCGCACTGTGGCCACCTAGGTGCTAGCCATCTTGGTTGGAATATTAATACCGGGGATAATCCAAAACTATATAATAACCTTACCAGAGTGTTTGTTTCGCCATAATTAGTGAAAAATGACACCTCGTTTGTCTTTCTAGCTCATCGGGTGCCGGAGATCTTAAATTTCATGTTTTTCAAGATGGCGGACAGCGGCCATCTTGGATTTAGAGGCCAAGATGGTCTCAAAACTCTATAAGAATGGCCCCAGTGGATTTATATTGCCAGAATCAGTGGAAATGACAACTTGTTTCTCTTTCTAGCTCCTCTAGGGCCGGACATATTTCATGTGTGCTTTTTTCAAAATGGCGGACAGCGGCCATCTTGGAATTACAGGCCAGGAACATTCCAAAACTCTTTAATAACCTTTCCAGAGTGTTTGTTATGCCAGAATTAGTGAAAAACGACACCTCATTTGTCTTTCTAGCTGGTCGGGTGCCAGAGATGTAAATTTCATATATTTCAAGATGGCGGACGGCCGCCATCTTGGATTTAGAGGCCAGGATGGTCTCAAAACTGTACAATAATTGTTCCAATGGATTCATAGTGCCAGAATTAGTGAGAAATGGCACCTTCTAGCTCGTCAGTGGCTAACAATCTCTAATTGTTTTGTTTTTCAAGAGGGCGACGGCGGCCATTTTGAATATTGGGCTCTAGAAAAGTTAGCCGTCATTTTTGAGAGGTACATAGGAGCTAATATTTCTTCTAAATGGTTCAGAATGTCAAATCAATCAAGAAAAAAAGGTAGGGGAAAAATGGTCACGGATTCCAAAAAAATGACTCTACTANCAAGTGAGGAACATGAGTAGCTTGAGATGGCCTCTTCCATACTTACCAGGGCCAATAATGCTATGGCTTCGGCCCTGATGGAAAAATCTAATACAAATATACAAACACAAATCACAAAAACACAAAAGTGTTGGTCTTGGTGCTAAGTATGGATCGCTTTATCTGTACTATGGGTCAATGACAATTACCAATGCAGTCATGTGACTGTAGTCAGCCAATGAGCTTTCCAGGTCTTCTTTTATAATTTGAAATCGTGCGATAACGTGACAGTCGTCAACCAATGAGCTTTCTAGGTTTTGTTACATGATTCAAAATGGACCAATCACGAAAAAGGCTCTGCTTCATTTCAGTCAATGATCACTGAATCAAACTAGATGCAAGATGGGAATAAGATTGAAGCATGCAATGTGCATTCAGCATGTTCAGTCCATGTTGTCGTGCAAGTTAACAGCCATGCCAGGTGCAACTATCAAAATATTTCTCGCATCCAAAATGATCCTAATTTCGGCACGTGCACACATTATTGTCTACTGGGTGTGTTGTTAATTGGTAATTAAACCTATTTCATGACGATTTTCTGTTGAGATAACTAGCTTACTTCGCAATATATATGCCATGTTTTAGTCATTAAAACTGCCGCAAAATGTAAGAAATCGGTCGAAAAGTCTTTGGGGTTTTTATGAATGAGTGAACGCCGAAAACGGATATACAGACGCGGTCACGACGCGGAAAAACTTGCTCTTTCAGTCACAGCAATGGGTCAAGCGGTGTTTTATTGGATTATTTGGCACCAGTTGTAACACTTCCATCTTCAGTCAACATTCAGATGTAATACTTATAGACTCCGACGGTTGTTATTTCACTCTATTTTGAAGCTTAATAACATCCGATTTTTCAACTTGAAATGGATTTTGGCGCCGTTGATTAGGACTGTCTCATTTGTGACGAGCGTTTAATTGCTAATTTTCTGACTCTGCGGTTGCCGACTGTCGGGCCACACGTATATTTTTTTCAAGTTGCAGACGATATAGATTTGATTGTCATTATTTCCAGCGAACGTAGAATACAAAACAATTTCTTTCATCCACCGACAAAAATGAACGAATGGTCGGAAAATTTCGGTCAGTTAGTCGCGTTATGTTCTCAATACGTTGTCACGGGTTACATATTAGGGAGTTTGAAATCAGAAACTTATCACGGATCCTTATACGTATACGGATCGAAATGTACACAAAATTTGTCCTGTTGTACAGGAATCTATCCGTATACGTATAAGGATCAGTCATAAGTCGCTGATCTCAAACTCCCTAATGTCTTCCAAATCGGCAAATTGAAGGGTACACGGTCTGGTTTAATTGATAAGTAGCAAGATTCCAAGCAAGATTATCAAAATAGTTCTCACATCCCGGCAGCAATCCCACATCAGCCGTGTAAGGCCTGCCTAGCAAGTCCAGGCACACGTGTATACTATTGGTAGGCATTCCTTCACACACTATTTTGTTGAAGGCGAAAAGCGTACACACTTTTCCAAGTAGGCCTACTAAGAATCAGCCGTAACCATTTCTCTTGGTTTCATTACAGGGTATCAATGACCGTGAACGCTCCCCCCTTTTCGTTATCATTTTGTCCTCGTCATGAGCATGAATCAAGATTTTAGAAGGGGATTAGACCCTCCCACAGCAGGGTTTCGTCTCGCTCACGAGTAGAGGAGCGAGACCAAAGCCCTGCTATGGGAGGATGTTTTTATTGGTGCATAATACGGCAACAGCTACAATAAAAAAGGGTAGGACACGTCCAAGTACATCAAAATGGGGATTTGATTATACCTTTGGACGATATCATACTTCGCAGCTCACACCTACCCTGCTGTGTTCAATTGAGGGCCAAACATGAATCGAATTTAACGACATATAAATTTTCCAACTAATTCACTTCAAATTGTTCTTCACTAAAAGGGAATCCTGATATTTCACGGTCTGTGAACCAAATGAAAAGAGGGACAAGTATTAACTCTATTTATTAACAACACGAAAAGTCAGAAACTCAAATTGTAGTAGTTTTAATATGATTTTATAGCTATCAATGAAATATCTCGTAGTTACAATTAGTTAGTTATTATCAGTAGATACTTTAAAGAATAAGCCAATCATGTACAAATTATTCTCGATCAGATTAAAATTGGTTTTATCTCATAAAGCGGCCATTGGATCGAGCATATCTCATCATTGATTGGAAATGTGATGTCAACCACGTCTGTGTGTCATTTAATCTTCCTCTCATTATCACAGCATTTTATTACAGGAATCTAAATGAATGGTATCATTATTATCGAACGTTCTTTTAACCCTTGCGGGATGTAGTGTCGGGTCTGCTCTACTGCTTCGCCTCGACTTGCCTAAGTCCGCTTCTGCAGCTGGGAAACAAGGAGTGCATCGTTTCGAACTCTCGAAATCAAACACTGCAAATATCAAAATCAGACACTGCAAATATCAAAATCAGACACTGCAAATAACGAGATATCGGAATCAAACTTTGCAAATAACGTGACTCGATATGAAACACTATAAAATAACGTGATATCGAAATCAAACACAACAAATAACGTGATCATCAAACGTTACAAATATTAACATGATATTGAAATCAACTTTGCAAATAACGTGATATCGAAATCACAACTACAAATAACGTGATATCGAAATCAAACTTGCAAATAACGTGATATCGAAATCAANGACAAACCTAGGGGTAGGATGTGTTACGAGAGCTGTAGCTGCTGAAGGAGATAAGATATGGAGGCGTGACAGACTGGACACACAGACAGACACACACACACATACACACACACACACACACACACACACACACAGACACCATGACCAAAAACAATATGGTTCCCGATCTTAGTGATCGGGAACCATAATAACGTGATATCGAAATCAACCTTGCAAATAACGTGATATCGAAATCAAACACAGCAAATAACGTGATATCAAAATCAAACGTTACAAATAACGTGCAGATAATGTGACGTCGAAATCAAACATTACAAATAACATGATATCGAAATCAAATGTTACAAATAACGTCAGATTGCACATGCACTCAGACCTCTCGTGTCATTCACTATCATCAAATAGCCTCTGAACATGGCATCATTTTCCACTTAAGACCAGGGGTTAACACGGTTATAATCAGAAAGAAGGTATCTTTTCTCAAGCTTTTGTCCTCGAGTGACTTTCTCTGCTGCTAATGCTGATCTGGTATGCCCAGTCACACACCGTTCATCCAGTTATTTCCTCCGAGTTGGCTCATCTTTTGTCTGGCTGTCTTGATCTTGTTCCGCGGCGACCTTTGCTTGATTGTGCTTTTGTTGGTTGTAAAGAGATACATGTACAATGATAATCCCAGTGGTAGAGGCTGTGCCGTGGGGACGGCTGCATACGCCGTAGAACCTGCCTGAATGACGCAGTTTTAAACAACAAAGTAGAGAGGTTCCGTACACACACATTTGCCTTTACGTGTCCATCAGTTAAGGGCGGCGCACACTTGCGATTTTTCGAGCGATTTTCTAGGCGACCAGCCTTGCGACCACAGCAGCGACTGAACATATTTTTATTCGTATTTTTTTTGTCGACTTGTTTGCGACAAATGCTTCCTTGGAAGATCAGTGACGTCGCGGATGACATCACTGATCGACCTCAAAGGAATTATCGCATGCGACGTAGTAGTCGCATCGGTAGTCGCCCCCATTTTAGTCGCACGTGTGCACCGCCCTTTAGTGGGTGTCGAGACTGTACTACATCTGGTAGTCGAATTCATACTAACACATGTAACAACAGCCTCATAGGGTAGGCCTATAGAGGAATCTTTCACTGACTTGGAGATTCAGTATAGTAGTGGCAATGTCTTGATTTTTCTTAATTGGTTAATTAAAAGTGTTTTATGATTTTATAACCTTTCATAATAAAAAGAATTCGTTATATTGAAGGCTGGTTTGTGCCCCTTTGCACCATCACATACTCTCTGCAGATCATGGGTTTTGAGTATGGGCGTTCCTATTAACATGTATGTGATGTAGATTCACCGAAATCGCAGTTGTGAGGTCACAGAGACCTGCTTCGCCACTGCATGGGATCTAGCTCCTCCAACATTATCATATCAAAAGCGTCAGTGTCAGGACTTTGATTTGAAGATATCAACAGCCTGCTGTGTGGTCAGCAATGCCGACCATCGCCAACAGGAGATGCTGGACCCCGGCATGCCCGGCAATACCAGACTTCTGTGACCTTACAACTGCAAGTTTGGTGTTTCGTCGTGTGTTCTATGAAGTTGTTTGACCAGACAACAATAGGGAGGTTTCGATATCAAACGATAAACGTAAACTTTACGACAACGTTATTTTTCGTACTACACATTAACCAGATTTTATATTGCATTTTCGGTACAAAAATAACGTTGTCGTTAACGTTTACGTTTATCGTTTGATTTCGAAATCTCCATAATAACTTGTATACTTTCAAATGTGGCTTTCCTTTCTTTGGTCACAAGAACCTTTCCTGCCCATTAACAAGGAGTCAATTAACAATTAACAAAGAGTCAATTAACAAAGAGTCCTCTTTTTGTCCCTTTCAGTATCCCAAGCACAAGTTGGACTCGACAAGGACGGAAAAAGAAAACATACACGACCCACATTCTCAGGACAACAAATATTCGCATTGGAAAAAACATTTGAACAAACAAAATATTTAGCAGGACCCGAACGGGCACGATTAGCATACGCTTTGGGCATGTCCGAAAGTCAAGTCAAGGTGAGTTACGTGCATGACAGTGACTGACGTCATCATTATTTGTGTAGTGGTGCGTCTTTTGTGTTCTGCCATTTGACGGTCAGAAAATGTCCTTCACCCGGGAAACCACACATTCTCCCACACCAGGGGTTTTTACCTCGCTTCTTTTCATCTACTCACACACACTTTGTGCTAGTGTATGAAAAGGCCCTGCTGTGGGAGGATGCCAGATATGAAACAAGACATTGATGGCCCAAAAATGACAGTCATTTTGAAAAGATCATTTCTTCCACTTATGATTAACGATCGTGTACTTCAGAACACTAAAGCTACTACTATTTATTTTTCTCAATGCAGAAAAACGTGTAGATAAATCATAGCATCGGTGGGTGGCATCTGGTTAGAGCCTGGTGATGTTTTTGACAAATTTGTTCTTCGCTTCTAACAAGTTTCACATGACAAACATTTATGACCATTAGCTAATGATCCATGAGGTTAGAAGATTCGGTCAGACAAGTGGAGTACAGCTGCTGCTTTTACAAGTTACATTTGCGCACTTCCTTCGCATGGTTTCTTATATTATGAGCAGCAGTGTGAAGATTCCAAAAATCAACTCTTGCGCCAGTTCTTTGTGTGGTAGAGAGTCGGGCGTTGTCTCCTCTACGTCATCCGGGTGTCCGGTTTCCTCCTATATTACGTAAATACGCCAAGTATTGTTCAGTTAATAGGGAGGTTTCGAAATCAAATGATAAACGTAAACGTTAACGACAACGTTATTTTTGTACCGAAAATGCAATATAAAATCTCGTTAATGTGTAGTACGAAAAATAACGTTGTCGTAAAGTTTACGTAATATCGTTTGATTTCAAAACCTCCCTCTTGAGTAGTACTGTACAATAACCTGAGTTGGCGCTTGCACTCTTCAACACTTAAAGCCCCTCTGTATTGAATTTTATGGTATTTTCAAAGTGTTTGTAGAATGCAGGCAGAGGTCTCATAGCTTCGTGAAGGTCCCCAAAATGCTTGCCTGATACGTACATGTACTTCAAAGAATCAAGACCTAGTTTTCAGCACACATTGAAAAAAAGGCAGAGCAGAGCTCTAATGTATTCAAACAGAGCGCAGTACATTTCGCGTTAACACTAAAGTCGGCGAACGAAGCACTTTCTGAATTGAATACAGTGTGTCTTTAAAGAAGGGTTTGTGCAAAAAAATCTTTGTCCTTGACGTTAATTAAAAATTTGCCTTCCCTCCATGTATCTTTTCACCAAATACTTTGGCATGTCCTCAATTTCCGTGTTATTGGTGTAATCACCAATGAATGAGGTCTTAGAAAGGGTGGCAGGGTCTACGCCCCAAACCTGGCGGTGTCCTCTGATGTGGGTATAATCCACTTAAAATATCCCCCGGATTACATAACGTTCTTGGTCCTCTTCATTGTAAATGACACACCGAATCGTGCCAATTTGAAATGGGTTGGTTTTCGTGATTGAAGAAGTCAGTGACCAATAGAATTAAACAATATACTGGGAATGAGGTCCAGCTACCTATTGACAAAAACACGATTTCGTCCTTTGAGAACCCCAAATTAAAATTGAACAATAATGAGAGGAATTTCAATGGTCGTTTCGCAGCTGTGCTGAACATTTTGCGTAAAATTGGGTTTTTAGTGGCCTGATGATATGGTGTGGTTGGTGACGTGCGAAGTCGTTAATTTTTGTGGTTTTATAACACGGAGAAAGTCAGCAAAGAATTGGACTTTAATTTGAAAGAGATCAAAGCTAGCCGATTTAATACAACGCGTGCGGTTAGGAGAAGAAACGGCCTCCTGTCCGGGCTGGTGACACCACCATTATCGCTAAGAATTTTTTTGTAGTTTTTTTTGCAAGATTTGCTGTTGTGGTTCAGTTATGTGCACCGTCAGCTGTCCTCTCCTTCCCAAAAATATTGTGGCACAAGGACCTCATCAACCCCCCCCCCCCGACTGGGATGTCAAGGGGCATTCTTTTTCCGAGCACGTGGCCCGGTTGGCCAGGACTTAGGACGCATTGGTCGTCAGTTCTTATAATAATAAATAGGAAGTCAACTTCCAGAATTTAGCAAATTTTCGACCCCAACCGGGGTCTTCTTCAGGCTGGAACTTTACAATCTGAAACTCTAGAAAAGACTGAGCTGAAACCCAAATGTAGAGTCAGCTCAGTCTTTTCTAGAGTTTCAGATTGTAAAGTTCCA
>NMRB01001818.1:122450-135382 GCA_002633025.1 Notospermus geniculatus | reverse complement strand
AATTTTACGATATTTTCAAAGTGTTAGTAGAATGCAGATAGAGGTCTCATAGCCTCGTGAAGGTACCCAAAATGCTTGCCTGATACGTACATGTACTTCAAAGAATCAAGACCTAGTTTTCAGCACACATTGAAAAAAAGGCAGAGCAGAGCTCTAATGTATTCAAACAGAGCGCAGTACATTTCGCATTAACACTAAAGTCGGCGAACGAAGCACTTTCTGAATTGAATACAGTGTGTCTTTAAAGAAGGGTTTGTGCAAAAAAATCTTTGTCCTTGACGTTAATTAAAAATTTGCCTTCCCTCCATGTATCTTTTCACCAAATACTTTGGCATGTCCTCAATTTCCGTGTTATTGGTGTAATCACCAATGAATGAGGTCTTAGAAAGGGTGGCAGGGTCTACGCCCCAAACCTGGCGGTGCCTTCTGATGTGGGTATAATCCACTTAAAATATCCACCGGATTACATAACGTTCGTGGTCCTCCCCATTGTTACTGACACACCGAATCGTGCCAATTTGAAATGGGTTGGTTTTCGTGATTGAAGAAGTCAGTGACCAGTAGAATTAAACAATATACTGGGAATGAGGTCCAGCTACCTATTGACAAAAGCACGATTCCGTCCTTTGAGGACCCCAAATTAAAATATAACAATAATGAGAGGAATTTCAATGGTCGTTTCGCAGCTGTGCTGAACATTTTGCGTAAAATTGGGTTTTTAGTGGCCTGATGATATGGTGTGGTTGGTGACGTGCGAAGTCGTTAATTTTGGTGGTTTTATAACATTGGAGAAAGTCAGCAAAGAATTGGACTTTAATTTGAAAGAGATCAAAGCTAGCCGATTTAATGCAACGCGTGCGGTTAGAATCAGGAGAAACGGCCTCCTGTCCGGACTGGTGACACCACCATTATCGCTAAGAATTTTTTGTAGTTTTTTTTTGCAAGATTTTCTGTTGTGGTTCAGTTATGTGCACCGTCAGCTGTCCTCTCCTTCCCAAAAATATTGTGGCACAAGGACCTCATCAACCCCNCGGGGCTGGGATACCAAGGGGCATTTTTTTCGGAGCACGTGGCCCAGTTGGCCAGGACTTAGGACGCGTTGGTCGTCAGTTCTTGTGTTGAAAAACACCCATTGATTTGAAACTCGATTGGACATTTTCTTCCATTGCTATGAAGAAATAAGCGAGAGAAACAAATATGTCACAAAATGTGGCCTTACGGCGATCATCTGATCCCTGGTGTTATTGGAATGGTGAAAATAATGAGGGAAATGCGGCAGATTCATGTTGTATTCCGGTCGGTTCTTGATCTCTCTTGATTATCATTAGGTCAAATCTCCCACGATGGACATGACATTATTTACAATCGTGCGATAGCCAGCTTGATCCGAGGTTAAAGTGACCGCCGCAATGTTTGTGGTCAAACAGACAAGATAATGGAGATGTCTGATTGGTTAATCATTATTGCGGTTGAAGCGGAGGCGACCGAAACGTTTCTTTTTGTGAAACTAACAAAATGTGATTGGCTTACGTTGATGCCAAGTTTTCAACCGTTGACACGTCGACGAAACCATGCGATTCGCCAATCTTTGATATACAATTCAATTAAGTCATGCCGGATTGGCTGATTGTTCAACCACTTGAGTCAACGAAGTCATGTGATTGGCTGATCGTTCAACCACACAAGTCAACGAAGCCATGTGATTGGCTAATTGTTGAACCACGTTAGTCAACGAAGTCATGTGAGTGGCTGATCGTTCATCCACACAAGTCAACAAAGTCATGTGATTGGCTGATTGTTGAACCACATCAGTCAACGAAGCCATGTGATTGGCTAATTGTTCAACCACATTAGTCAACGAAGTCATGTGATTGGCTGATGGTGCAACCACGCAAGTAAACGAAGCCATGCGATTGGCTGATTGTTCAGCCACACTATTCAACAAAGTCATGTGATTGGCTGATGGTGCAACCACACAAGTAAACGAAACCCTTGATTGGCTGAACATTCAACCACACAAGAAGCCTCTGGTTGCTTGTCGAATTGGTCCCCCAGGTTCCGCTGGCATGACTGGGCCCAACCCTAATCACAAAATCAATAGAAGGCCCTCGAATCTATGAAGAGGAAAGATCATTGGTTAGCTGATATTGTGACAAATAGCCATTCGATCACCAATAAATTTCAATCGCTGAGCATAATCTTTTGGACGAGCATTCCTGTATCCTAATGATTAATTATTATAGCTGTCTAACACATCCGTCAATTACCCCGCGGATGGATTAACTTGGCAGCAGTGACGACGTTTAGCGTGTCAGAACCGGGGCTGAAATGATATTAGAAAATTATAGCTATCTAGCATAATATGGTGATAATCAGAGATGAGATTCCTACGCTTAACCGAAATCCCTGATTTGTTATCCGTTCGGGACGCCAACATAGACGATGTACTGTCTGATGTACGGTGCTTACCAGTGCATTGCATGGACCACTGCTTTCCCAATATGTACAGTCCGTTCCAAAAGGAAATGTACTCCACAGATCTTGATGACGTTTAAAATACATCGTCATGTTTTGGTAAAGGTGATCTTAATAAAATGTGCATTAAGGTGAATAGCGAATACACATTAGGAGTCTTGATGGCCTAGTGGTTATCACAAGGCTAGCAAGCGGCAGGTCCCGGGTTCATAATGGATTCGAGCCATATGGGATTAATCATCCCTGGCTTTTCACGTCTGTCGCATGGGACAGTATATAAACCATGGTGCCTTGTATCTTGTGCCTTTGCAAGGGCAAATACCCCAACCTCACGACTATAGCCTGAGATGGCCTCTTCCGATAATGCTATGGCTTCGGCCCTGACATGCCTGACGGAAACATCTGGTACGACACGATAACGCATCATGTAATGTACGTACATGTAACAATACAAACTTCATGTATCGTGTAGGTACGATGCTACTTCTTGTTATCATTTTGTACCTCACTGTCGAAGCCGGCAGCAACTGTTGCCAACACCTGAACCCAAGATGTTAAAAGCACGTGTTAACACCTATCACAGGTGTAGCAGCAAAAAACAGCAATTTGTAACTAATTTGTCAATGTAGCTCTTAACACGTTTATGACTTGTGGAACAGGATGGGGTACACCTGGCCGAAGTGTTCAAAATAGCGATTTTATTTTCTTGCCATTCTCATTACATGTATTTGTCGTTTATAAAAGAATAATAGGTGTTTTGCGGTGAAGTAAAAAGAGGGCGTGGTTCATGTTCATTCATTTTTGAGACACAGAAAAAACATCAGGATATTTGAATTGCTTGCATCACCTCGGGGCAATGTGAACATTATGCACACCTACATGTACATGTATTATCCATGATCATGAATGGACCTAATGGTGAACATGGACACTTGTAGATAAAGCAAGTAGGCCTACGCACACAGAATAAAATAATTTTGATCGCGAGTTATTCCGACTGGGGCTGATGTAAAGGCAAAAGTTGCCGCTTCTGTATTCCAATATCTATATCAAAAGTATTTGAAATCAGTCCTACAATGTAGATGTGCACTCCTCTCTAGTCTGATGGGTTTTCACTGAATTCAGATACTGGATATCACGAGAACGGTGAAAATATCGAAATTTGACATATTTCTTGAGATTTGCTATTATCACCATTTTTTGTCTGGATATTTTGTGGAATTTCTTCTCTTTCAACAACATCCGAGTCCAAGGACGTAATACATTATTCATGGGATGTAGGGGTTTCAAAATACATAAATTATTATTTTTTACTTTTTACAAAAAGTACTCCTTCATTAGGTTTATTAAATTGTATATGAGAAAGAGTAGCCCTAGTTAATTAGATTTTGTTTATCAAACACGTTTTTTTATCAAAAGTGTTACACCGTTTTTTATCAAAAGTGCTTTTAGAGGGACGTTTTCCCCATTATACACGTACGGCGAAATAGTCTCTTTAATNCATTAGGAGTCTTGATGGCCTAGTGGTTATCACAAGGCTAGCAAGCGGCAGGTCCCGGGTTCATAATGGATTCGAGCCATATGGGATTAATCATCCCTGGCTTTTCACGTCTGTCGCATGGGACAGTATATAAACCATGGTGCCTTGTATCTTGTGCCTTTGCAAGGGCAAATACCCCAACCTCACGACTGTAGCTTGAGATGGCCTCTTCCGATAATGCTATGGCTTCGGCCCTGACATGCCTGACGGAAACATCTGGTACGACACGATAACGCATCATGTAATGTACGTACATGTAACAATACAAACTTCATGTATCGTGTAGGTACGATGCTACTTCTTGTTATCATTTTGTACCTCACTGTCGAAGCCGGCAGCAACTGTTGCCAACACCTGAACCCAAGATGTTAAAAGCACGTGTTAACACCTATCACAGGTGTAGCAGCAAAAAACAGCAATTTGTAACTAATTTGTCAATGTAGCTCTTAACACGTTTATGACTTGTGGAACAGGATGGGGTACACCTGGTCGGAGTGTTCAAAATAGCGATTTTATTTTCTTGCCATTCACATTATTTGCCGTTTATAAAAGAATAGGGCCTATAAAAAATAGAGGTGTTTTGCGGTGAAGTAAAAAGAGGGCGTGGTTCATGTTCGTTCACAGAAAAAAGCATCATGATATTTGAATTGCTTGCATCACCTCGGCGCGATGTGAACATTAGGCACACTATTCCATGATGAAAGGACCTAATGATGAACATGGACCCTTGTATACAGATAAAGCAAAAAGGCCTACGCATACCGATTGAAACAAATTTTCGATCGTGAGTTATTCCGACAATGGGACTGATGTTATTCATGCTGTCCCGCGAGTCCACTCCGAGTGCAATAAGGATGTAACATATTTTATTCATGGGCTGTTGGGGTTTCAAAACACATTTTTTTTCTTTACTTTTTACATACTCCTTCATCAGGCTTATTAAAAGTTGTATATGAGAAGGAATAGGCCCTAGTTAATGGGAAGGGAGTAAGAAATAAAAGTGGAAAATAAGAAGTGGAAATTTTTGCACTTTTGCGCGAATTTTTCAATTTCTCAAACTGGGGTAGAATTTTTTCCCATCTCGAAATTTTCTTGAAATGACATGACATTTTGTCTGATTTTTCGGGCGGTATTTCTCAAAATGGGAAAAATTTTTACCAAATTTGAGAAATTGAAAAATCCGCGCAAAATGCCAAAATTTCCCACTTCTTATTTTCCACTTTTATTTCTTACTCCCTTTGGGATGTTTGTTTATCAAACACTTTCTTTGATAAAAAGTGTTACATCTTTATACAACATCCAGGTTTTTTACAGGGACGTTTTAAATTCCATTCGTACGGCGAAATAGCCTCTTCAATATTTCGATGCCACAAATTTAGAGACTCAAAAATGCGGGACATTTCGTTAGAAACAGGCTGTAGGACGTAAATATCTTTTTATGACCGAAGAAGAGGGAATAAATATATTCATGGGGCATTAGCGGAGAGGGTAAATATCTCTATGGAGTGGAGGCGAGGAAGAAAACGACTCATCTTCTTCTAAGAAAGCATTCGGTTATTGAGAATCGCTCGAGAAAGATTTTTGTAAACAAGCCAAGTCTCACCGGGGCATATCTTACACGAATTAGTGCCGCAGACGACACATTCAACACGCATGCGCGGAGTATGATTTCTCAGAAGACCAATTTCTTCTTCTGTGTCGATCTGTAACTATGGTAACCATAACCGTTTCCTATTCACGTTTTTGTGATCATTTTCCATTCATTTCACTGAAATTGGTTTTGTTTCATTCACGTCGGGTCTCCGCGTAGTTCTGATTCAGCATCCGATTCGAGAAATCGATGCGTATTTTCATCTCGTCTGCTAGTCCCTCAGGTGTCGTTAAGTTTTGTTGCGACCTGTTTGCACTGCCGTTAGTCGAATTTTACGACATTGAATTCTCAGCGGTGCATTCTGGCCTCGTAAATTATGATACATGGATGGTACAACATCATGACTTTTTACCATGCATTTGTCTAGAATCAGTTTTGTAAAGCTTGGCTATTAAAAACAACAAAAGCCATTTTCTAAAATGTAGAGGGACTCGAAATAATGAATTTCGACTTGATACAAAAGTGTAAGTTATCAGTTAAAATTTTACGACATTCAGCCGGATGTTTTCAAGGTCGGCCACAGCAGGTCCGCACCGCAGACGATCATTCACTGCGGACCTATTACACGACAATCATGGCATAAGAAATTGAGACTTGTTTGGTGTCTGTCCTGTTTTCTCTAATACCTGTATTAATGGACAATAGCTCCCAACGCTCCGAGGGATTGCTTAGATATTCCAAAGACAATCCCGCGGTAATTTCAAGCAATTTTCCCATGGCGCCCGGACCAGATAGCTCAAATCCCGAATAATCCATTTTTATTATGTCTGACACTATTGGCAAGATAATTTTTGATTGATACAAACGATTTACATTTTCTGTTTTACTTATTCGTTTTATAGTCGCCCCAATCGCCCGAGCAATCTTTGCTCAAATGTGAACTAATGAGATCGAATTGGTGGCTAGCTCTGCTTGTCAAAGCGCGCGCTAATGGCCCGGATGAGCGCTGATCTCGCGTGATCTCGCTCGAATGCTCTCAATCGAAAAGCAAATGATCCAAATTAAATTTGCAAATGTAATTTATGACGAGTAATTACGGCGGTTAATCCTTGAGATTGGGTAACATACTCATGTCTTTGTTGATATGCTGTGTGCCTGAGACAGGGAAAGTAAAACCAGTTCAGAGGACGTACAGGTCCCTGTACGTCCTCTGAACTGGTTTTACTTCCCCTGTCTCAGGCACACTGCCCTCTGTGTGTACTCCACGTCAGATGACGTCACGGTCAAACACCACGTGATGCAGGCCTTCGATAAACGGCCGTCACAGGCCATGGCCAAATCGAAAAGAACATTTTTCGAGTGCCCTTGTCCAAACTTTTGTAGCCTTTTCCGTCAAGGGGGAAGCTATAGCCACTTCGATATTTTCAGAACAGCTGACTGGGCTGGCCCTGCCCAGCTTGGCTCGCCGCCCATGGATTATTGTCGGCTATTGGTGTTAAATGTAGCATGAATGAGTGAGCGTAGCCGATCAAATCGGGCTTTACTCCTGGAAAATGAAATTAAACTAAAATCTCCATTAATTGTGTTGGGATATTCGCTGACGGATGGTGGCTCTGGGAATCCCGCCCAAAATGAACAGAAATAGGCAATCGTGAAATAGGGCCATGTGGGCGAATTTTACGGTGCGGGATAATGAAAACACGGTCCCGGTAAAAGGCTGGGAAGGTATTTGATTTGAGTACAGCTAGAGAAGGAATAGTCCTACTCCGTTGGTAAATTCAGGGTCCTTTTTCACGAAATCTCGCACACTAGAATGGACTTGTCGAATTCTTCAGGTTCTGAGGGTATTGATAACACGCAGTTTCAAATTCGCTGCTGTCTCCGTCGTCATGAACTAACGCACGCCAGCAGCTGTGCAGCATTCTGAGTGTAGCCTATATCAGCATCTCCTAACACTCTCTGCATACGTCAGCGTCTACCAGGACCTCCAGTCAGGGGACGGGCCTAACGTGTGGGACCAGGGACCTAGGGAGGTTGAGATCGGCGACTTATCATGGATCCTTATACTTATACGGATAGAATTCTGTACAACGAGGACAAATTTTGTGCCATTTCGATCCGTATACCGTATAATACCGCTGATCTTAGCCTCCCTATTCACAAAGTCCCCTTAACTTAAAGGGAATGCAAATCCTTTGTCAGGCTGATAGTGAGAATAGTTTACGCACTCCCTAAAGTTAGGAGAGCTTTGTGAAGGTCACTGGTGCGGAACCAGAGGAAGACGTCCTCATGTCATGGATTTTTCCGTCAGGGCTGAAGCCATAGCATTATTGGCCCTTGAAGAGGCCATCTCAAGCTACTCATATTCCTCACTTGGATGGGGTCTTTTACTTGCGCTTGTAAAGGCACAAGGTACAAGTTACCACGGCTTACTGTGATGCGACGGACTGAAGAAGAAGGGATAATTTGTCCCATACGGCCCGGGATTCGAACCCGGGGCTGCCGCTTGCCAAGTGGATGTGATAACTATCTAGGCAATCACAGGCTCCTGATAATACGCGGGTATCCTCCCGATCCTGTACATTGTGAAATGTACGTCGCTAGCCGTACGTCAATCTGAGCTTCGGGTGATCCATAATAGAAGCAAGTCACTTTCCAGCTGATGGTTCTTCCGCCCGGCTGACCGGGCAGGTCGTTAATCTGGTGTCCAAAGTTGTCAAAAACACAACCGCCGGAAACATCGCTAAGGAAAATCACGAACAAACTACGCATGATGGGAGTTTTAAATTTTCCGAATTTACACTTTACGAAAATAACCATGGTGATTCATTTAAGTTTGTGCCGCGAGGTAAAGGTTGGGCCGTTAAATTGGATTTTCCGCTGGGGCCCTGTCCTGTCGCCCTTTCCACGTGATTTAACATGTTGCATATCATTGGTTTGGCTTGTTCGCTGTCGCCAGAGCTGTTGATAGATGGGCGTCTGAGTAAACGTGTGGAATGGATAGACTTGGACGTTTTTGGACTGGGCGTCTTTGATCACAGTGTATTAGATGGTTGGTAAATCTAAGATTGGTGGACGCAGGACGAATGGAGTCTTAGGTTGTCTGCCGTGTTGACGCCGGCCGGCAGCACTTCTACAGTACATGCAAATGAAATCCTGTAGTTCACACTGGTTACAGCACGAGATCCATCACCACGTCATCCTNAAAAATCGTAAATATGTCCGCCGCGTCCGCATTTTACCCAAAATCTCGATTAAGCGACCGGACTAAAACATCGCTAAGGAAAATCACGAACAAACTACGCATGATGGGAGTTTTAAATTTTCCGAATTTACACTTTACGAAAATAACCATGGTGATTCATTTAAGTTGGTGCCGCGGGGTAAAGGTTGGGCCGTTAAATTGGATTTTCCGCTGGGGCCCTGTCCTGTCGCCCTTTCCACGTGATTTAACATGTTGCATATCATTGGTTTGGCTTGTTCGCTGTCGCCAGGGCTGTTGATAGATGGGCGTGTGAGTCAACGTGTGGAATGGATAGAATTGTACGTTTTTGGACTGGGCGTCTTTGATCCAGTGTGTTAGATGGTTGGTAGGTCTAAGATTGGTGGACGCAGGATGAAAAGAGTCTCAGGCATGTCAGGTTGTCTGCCGTGTTGACGCCGGCCGGCAGCACTTCTACAGTAGATGCAAATGAAATCCTGTAGTTCACACTGGTTGAGCACGAGATCCATCACCATGTCATCCTTCATCTCCGTTTTATACGTTGCTGTCCCTCCGTGGGCCTCTTGCCCTCCGTTGGCCTTTTGCTCCTCCGTCGGCCTCTTGCCCCTCCATGTGCTCTGCCCCTCCGTGGGTCTCTTGCCCCTCCGTCGGGCTCTTGCCCTCCGTGGGCCTCTTGCCCCTCCGTGGGCCTCTTGCCCCATCTGTGGGCCTCTTTCCCCTCTGCGGGCCTTTTGCCCCTCTAAGATTGGTTGAAATCTCCGTGGGCCTCTTGCCCCTCCGTGGACCCTTGTAATTTAATAGCAACACCGGTGATAAGATGTACAAGTATTTATGACGATTTATTTTTCTGTCACAAACATCAAAATGTTCTGCACCAGGTAAAAGGGCAAACTATCCTCACGAGAAGTATTAAACCGCGTACGTCATCGAATCATTGAAGCTGGGACTTTTTCTGGTGAACAACCTTTCTTTTTACACTGCCAAAATCAGATATACGTACTTACACTGTTCTCATTCTGTATATTTTCAGGTTTGGTTCCAAAACAGACGTACAAAATGGCGGAAGCGTCACGCAGCTGAAATGGCGACGGCGAAAAAGAAGCAACAAGAAAGAGCAGACGAGATGGACGATGTATCAGCAGACGAGGACGATTCTGAAAATAGTCGAGGATTAAATACATCAAGCATATCATTGTCACCCAACAAATGTTGAAATCTCCCGGGGAATATTTCCAAGACATTTTCGTGGATTTCAAATCGAGGCCCGTCATGCTCGTCAACGCATGCGCATTCGCTCCGTGTCAGTGAATTCTGGAACAATTATCTGTAATGCAGAAGGCAATGGCCATGACAGATGCAGAAGGATTTTGTAAACGACTGCCAAGACACTTGCAAAAGCGATTTAATTCAGTTACTTTTTCTATTTGTTTTCTTATTATCCGAGCGGACAGACTCTCACTCTGCCGTCGACAGCAGCAGGTAATTGCTGTATTATTTGAATCACTTTCTTCATTCGTAAACTGCTGCAATTTGGATGCAATATAATTATAAATAATTTGGTTATTCGAACCAGTGTTCACAGTCATGTGTCGCCCACCGGAAGAAGGACATTTTGACGTCATTTCCGGACACAAACTTCCGGTGGGAAGACATTTCGATACTAAGATGTGTTCCGCTGAATTCATTCACAATGTTGTCTTGAGCTGGTGAAATAGTTCCAGCGGATTTATACAACGAATGGAATAATTTGGCAGCCCTGAGCTGTTATCAAAATATGTAAATAGTTCTAGAGACATCGGTGTATGTTTGTAAATATTATATTATAAAGACGTTATTTTCTGTCCTCTACGAGCCTGGGTTTCTGGGTGATCTACTCCTGTCTTTAGTTCCTGGTTAAAGGTGGCAACTCGTCACAAAGTGCTTCCAGTCCTACAGTGCGTTTAGAATTAGTTGTCAATGGAATGGGAGGCATGCGGCAGTCGTGAGAGCCGATCTCAGATTAGGTGATACTAAAAACACTAAACTTGCTTCGTGCCCCGCTGCATTCAAGCGAAGACTGAGGGCCGTATTCACGGGTCGCACTTTAGCCTATAAAGTACAGCTTAAGTTAGACTTTCTCTATGCTTTAAGCATTGAGAAAAGTCAGACTTTAATGAAAGTGTGACCCGTGCATACGGCCCTGATTCATGATGAAAACAATCTAGGGACAACGAGGACTCTTGCCCACTGCCCAATAGGTGTCACTAGTGGTTAAAATTCTTCAAATGGCGTTTCTTGCCTTGGGCTTTCAGCATGCCAGACCTTTCCAACATCAAACATTTTAGTTGAAGTCAATTTTTTATCTCCGATGCCGTGCCAGATCTTGCCAATATCAAAATACCGTGAGCGAACTCAGTTGTTGTCTCACAGATCCAAAACTGAGACCTCCATGATTTATCCATATCAGCATGCCAAATATTGCCGACACTGTCAAGGTTTAGAGAAGAGCTTAGCTCTACTTCCTCATACCAAATCTTAACAATTAGCTGAGACTCGATTTTCTTCCGGTCAATCGACATGCCAGATCTTGCCAATAGCTGAAAGTCGATTTTCTTCTGGTCAATCGACATGCCAGAACTTGCCAATAGCTGTAATTCGAATTTCGTCTGGTCCATCGGCTTGCCAGATCTTGCCAATAGCTGAAACTCAATTTTCTTCTGGTCAGTCGGCTTGCCAGATCTTGCCAATAGCNGTCAATCGGCATGCCAGATCTTGCCAACAGCTGAAACTCGACTTTCCTCTGGTCAGTGGGTTTGCCAGATCTTGCCAATAGCTAAAATTCGACTCTCCTCTGGTCAATGGGCATGCCAGATCTTCGGAAGAAGTCAAGATTCAGATTATATCAAAGGCGTCAGGGTTTTAGCACACTTTATTTCATGAGTCATTTAGGGATGTAAGCAAGGTGAAGGAAATGCAGTTTGCATGGCATGTCTGCACAAAATTACCCGTTCTTTCGGCCGTGCTGCCAATCCCACTTTGATGGAGATCGCTGACTGTCCCAAGGTAGCACTGAACGGATTTAGTTCCTATTCTCAAGAAAACTTTATTGGCCCATTTTGTTTATTGTCGATGTATATTAGATCACGAATTTCAAATAAACATAAATATTGCCATACATGTTTCAATTGTCATTCCATTTTTACAAACTTTTCAAATTCAACGGATCTACATGTAACGTTACGTGTACTTGCTTTTGCTCAGAACCGAAGCGATTATAGCAGCCGCCTCGTTAGCGCAGTAGGTAGTGCGTCAGTCTCATAATCTGAAGGTCGTGAGTTCGATCCTCACACGGGGCAGGGATCACCGTCCCTGGCGGCTTTCTTTTTCCTCTCCTCTATACGCCCCGCCCCGCCTACCAGCTTCGGCTCTGCTGCCAATAATACATTTCATTGTCGAAAAAAACTTTTTCTTCAAGCCGATGGAATCTTGACCACTGTGATCACGGTGAATACAGAAACTTACATGTTGCAAATAACCGACTCCTGAAAATAAATCTCCGCGTATCACTGCAAGGCCGATTTTAATCGATCTTCCTTACATAGACTGCATGTAATTGTAGGCCAACATGCAATACTGCGCACAATGTAGTAAAGGGCGTTCTGGAGGCTTTTCCCTGCCGCAAGTGCCATGCAGCGTGTAGCCTATGGCATAAGGCCTAGAGATTTTATGACATGACCACCACAACATGGGTTAAAATTCATGTTATATGTGTGCATAGGCCTACAACAGGCTACGCTCATTGTGAGAGATATGAACCGCGCTTACCACCAGCCGCCTCGTTAGCGCAGTAGGTAGCGCGTCAGTCTCATAATCTGAAGGTCGTGAGTTCGATCCTCACACGGGGCAGGGAATACCGTCCCTGGCGGCTTTCTTTTTCTTGTCAAACGCTCCCCCTTCAGGCGAAGCTCAGTAAGAAGAACATGAACCGCGCCATCTACCAGCCGCCTCGTTAGCGCAGTAGGCAGCGCGTCAGTCTCATAATCTGAAGGTCGTGAGTTCGATCCTCACACGGGGCAGGAATACCGTCCCTGGCGGCTTTCTTTTTTCCTTGCAAACCGTCTGCC
>NMRB01001818.1:81100-101641 GCA_002633025.1 Notospermus geniculatus | reverse complement strand
TGAGAATGGGTCCATGGTACCCAGAATATTTGTTCTTCGAACCTGAAACGAGGAGGTCCTTAGGTTCCAGTAACCCATAATGACCAGTTTCACAGGTCACTTTGGCCCATCTACTATTGCTGCTCATGGGTGCCAACACCCCACGGTAGCATTCGTAGATGGGCCAAAGTGGCCTATGAAACTCTCATTATGGGTTACTGGAACCTATAGACCTGTCCGTTTCAGGCTCGAAGAACAAATATTCTGGGCACCATGGACCCATTCTCCATTGAACACATTTCAAACCCATGTGTTCAGGTAGTGGACAAAATCATGAGTCTCTGGAGCCCATTCGTTTTTACAGTGTACTTCCCAACAACTTGACGTGCGTTTCTTTCTCAGCCATGTAGTTATAGATCGGTCGGAAAACAGTCCCCGGTCCATTTCTAATGTCGACGCAGCCCTGACCTCCAAACATCAAATACCAAAGATTGAACAAGTTGTGTCAGTTCATGTCGCAAAAATCATCTCATGATTCTGAAATTAATAACCATCAAGAGCAATCATATTGCCCATCGGAACCAGAGTCAGCGTAATCGGGCATCTTTCCCGATTGTGTGACATTTAAATCTGGCCTGGCGCCGGGGGTTCCAAACCCATGTCGAGATCTCCTTGGCCACGGCGCCCCATCTGACAACCAAAGACTTTTCAATTTTTCGTACGGTCCGTGTTTTATGAGACCCTGGCCGTTTATCTGTATTTGGTCATCATGGGCACGTGAGTATCCGCGGAGCATACCAACCATAGAACTCTGTTCAACCATGTACGGTAACATTCAGTCACACTTTAGGAATTCGTCAGAATGTGCACACAAGTTTTTCCGTACCAATTTTTTTGGCAACATCTTTCGAAACAGCGGTCTCCGCTTCATGAGTTCGTTCGAAACAATGTTCAACTCGCGTGGATGGCTTTGCTTGGCCTTGGTCACGTGATTTACGTCAAAATGACGTCATGAATAAACGCCGCCATAATAAACACTCGTCGATAGCGTAAAGGGGGCATATGACTTCGCAAACAACTTGGCATGTGTTTAACGGCAATCACATAAGGACCAACAAATTTTGAAGAAGGACTGACAAATTTATCCACGAACTTGTATTATATTTTTGATTTAATGATAAATTCCTGCTTCTGACAACGCTCAAAAAATCAGCGTGGCCCCCTGGCGGTCGAGGCTGGAATTACCGAGGTGGCAGCCAATTTGCGATCAAAGAATGAATACCAATGCCAATTATAGCGAAATGTACAGGTGTCACCAGAGGATAAAGTCCTGGGGATGGAAGTCTGCGTAGGATATTGAATGTTTTATAGTCCTTCGCAAAGGCTTAAAGGGGTGGAGGGGCCCTTGTGGCCATCCAGTGGGCCTCTTGTTCTTGTTGTCTGCAACCCGCGTTAAGGGAGACCTCTATTGACAATGTTGTGAAATTACCGCTTATCAACCTCGCCCCATGTAGAGCAACTCTCGTTCCTAGGGTATCCACGTATCCATTGTATTGTAATCATACATTCTCCAAGATTGGGGCGAAGGGCAATTAAGACTGAGATATTGGAGAATGATGCAATCACCGCCGGTGGCGCCGGCTATCGACAAAAAGTGAAAAATGATATCGTGGCCCTTTAAATCACGCGGACTTTGATTCCAGGGGACCATCTCCGCGGTCACACCCGATGCGTTCTCCCCGGATGGGTTAGTTCTGAGTCTGCAACACCACGGTCTGTGTCACAGATGCTTTCAGTGACACAATACAGATTGGCCGTCACAGAGACAATTTCTAATCTCCATACCAAAGCCTCCAACCCTCCACGCATCAATACCCCCATCAGCTAATGTTTACCTCCATATTTACAAAGTTATGATATCTTCTTAATGATATCAAAATTTCCATTACAATAACTTCATGATTTAGTAGGTGATTGAGACCAATTTGTGAACGTTTCAGCTTCAGCGGTATTTCGGGCATTCATTGATGCAAGTGCAAACAGTAACCCACCTGGGAGCATTGTGCCCTGTGCAAAGTTAAATCTTCCGTTTTAATCTCACAATAGCTCAAAGGATGAATTATATTATATGAATTTTAAACGATCGGTTTTGAATCCCGCATTTGGCGGCGTGTGTACACAGGATTTATTCTGATAGACGATGAGATGGTAGACAATCTATTAATTAGTCGGGTATTGAAAAAATTCACAATGTGGCAAATAGAAGCGAAATTAATTCTTTGTTACTGAATGAACGGGAGAAAATGTGTGATATATGGGTTGATGGTTTTAAATTCGAGTCCTCCAATTTGGGGAACGATATTTTCGCTAGATACATGTGTATGTGGCCAAAACTACATGTAACGTTTTACGCTCCGTTGACGTGAACTTTGCAAGTCGCTGTTGACGTGAACTTTGCAAGTCGCTGTTGACGTGAACTTTGCAAGTCGCTGTTGCTGAAGTCATGTTTCCCTCCATATTGTCATTCTTCGCCAAATATTTTAAATGTTACGTCGCTACCTATTCAGGCCTGGTCCAACCTTCCTTTATATCGACCCGGTGCGGGTGTTCACCGCGTTTCTAACAATATATATTAGCACTCTAAACTCCCACTTACCTGTCCCATTCCTGAACTCGGAAAAAAATGACTAAGTCCTAAGTTGAAGATAATGGGGTGGGGGTATGGTCAGAAACAGTAATGTCCTGTCCACTTACTTGTCCCACTCCCGAGCCTGGCAAAGAATGACAGCGTGCGATATCTTCAACTTAGGATTTGGTCATTTTTTCCGAGTTCAGGAATGGGACAGTAAGTGGGACTTTAGAGTAGGCTAAATCCTAGCTCGGTCTGTGAAGGTACAGCTAGGAAATTCACGTACATATTTTATCATGCAATTTGGTCGAAATTATTTTCCGCCGATACTTACATGTACGTTGTGAACGCATGATACTGTTATTGAACGAGCTCTCTCCGACTTGGCCTAACCTCGTCCCCATCATCATTTAACAACATGTCCCAGGATGCATGCGGATGAAACGAAATGTTTGCATAAAATATCAAACGATAAACGAAATCACTTGGCATTCGTTTTCATATTCATCCGTAGTGGGCATCAATAACTGTGTGCAAACAAAAATGATGGGCCAAGATTACATTAAGTCGTATCATTTGTAATTTGTGCTCATTGAAACTGAGGATGCAGTCATTGAACTGTCGGCCTAATCCCCAAAGGTGGACAAGCGGGCCTCGTGGAGATAATGAACCGGCTGAATAATCCGCCATTTTTCACAGACTTGCTTTCAACGCGATGAATGATGTTTGCTTTCTGGGTTTAAAATCTGTGGACTTATTAATAATCATATGGTGTCGCTTTGTTTGAGGGAGAGGACGCTTTAGATGGGTATAGCGTTGATTTGCAGTGAATTCAGGCAGGATTAGGGGGGTCGTGACCCACTCGTCCAACATTCGTCACCCAATTCCTCGCAGACACATTAACAAACAAGTCATACACGCTTTGTATCATGACTGCAGCAATTTTTAAGTGAAATATTATCGCTAAATTTACGTTTTTACCTTTTCAGATAGTCTAATGAAACTCGGGGGGGGGGGAGCAAAAGGCTTCTGTATAATTCTTCATCAATGAACAACAATGGACTTTGCCGAGGACCTGAAAATGGGCGTGTCCTTTCTATTTCTACAAATTCAGCATGTCACCTAAAATGCAGTAGACCTTTCCAAAAAAGGATGGTGGGGCTACAAGATATCCCAGATGACGTCGTGGCCATTCATCGTCCAAAACGCACCTTCTCAGACAACTATTTTACCTAATTGTTTGCGTCCATGGCCTGCTTGACCAGCTTAGCGTGCCAGCGTACATTGACGTCATGTGGTGAGAACTGTTAGACGCCATCTTTGTTGGAAAAGTCTATAGTCAAGGACTTCTCGGACGGCATTTTTTACATTGGCTGCTTGGAGTGCGTCAGATCTGCGGTTTTGGGGAAATGAGGGAAATTCAAAATTCTTTTTACTCAGGTCAGAAGCGGTCCGCTGGTGACACACCACCTGTCACCCACCGCCATCTGCCCGTGAGGTCACTGAAACACTCCATGCTCGACCAGTAACCAAGAAACATCGCTTAGGAAATACGAGAAATACATCACAGGAAATTCTGAATGCAGCTTTTTATTACATGTAGGCCCCTACACGCCACGGTACATAAGCTACACAACTACAGCTGCACACAATTTAACCAGAAAGCAAAATAAGTACACATAGTTCATAATCTATATAATAATGCTGGAAGTCCGCTGTTTTGCGTCGAAATTCGGCATGGTAATAGAGGATACCATATCCTGATGCAACAGGTGGTTTAATTTGTGAAGAGGACTTTGTTTTGCTAGCAGTTTTACTTTTTTTAACGGTGTTGTTCGATTGCTTTCTAAATTCTCCCTACCGCACACCGTGTTCCATCAATTCCAGCCGTGCCGTGCATTCCAAACTCAGAGTCGCCAATTGCCACGGGTTCTTGCTAGTAATGTTCCAATAATGTTTGTCGACAGGAATTGGTTAATATAAACAATGATGAGAGCCCAAGTAATGCTCCCATTCTACTTCTTAGTAGGCTTGTTTGCGCCATCTTTGTTTAGGTTGAGAAATCACTGGGTGATCGCAGACGATGTCTCGGGAGAGCATCGTACTTTCTTCTCGACTCTGCTGTACTACTGTGTGGCAAGTCTGAGGAAAGTGAAAACACACACACGCCATGTATTAACGATCTATATTATTTGATTACATCACAACCCCATAACCAATCAAAACATGTATTCCTTCACAAAGCTTTTCGAAGAATCGCTGCACGTCATGTCTTGTCTGATTGGAGAGTTTCAGGAAGATTACGCCGAAGCTTTTGATTCAACCCCTACCTGTCTGTAGAAAAGCAAAAAAGTGTTCAAAAAACAACATAAATAATCCCATCAAAGTAACTACATGTGTACATTTAGGCCTGTCTACATGTAGGCCTACATGAGAAAAGATGAAAAGAAAGGGTGCCTTCAGCCAAGACTTGGGCTCGGGCCTTTCACAGTGTACCATGACTTCAACATGACTTGGGCTCGGGCCTTTCACAGTGTACCATGACTTCAACATGACTTGGGCTCGGGCCTTTCACCGTGTACCATGACTTCTTTGAAAAAAGTTAAGAATATGAAATAGAAATCGGGTTTGAAAAAAGTTAACATAAAAAACGTAGGCCTACAAGTAGTGTGATGTATAAGTTTCTCATCCTTCAGTTAGTTGTGTGCAATTCCATTTCAATTATTATACAATGTATTCTCTAAATTTGCACATGTTTTAGTATCGCCATCTATCATTGTGAAATAGAACTACATGTATATCAGAATGGTCGTGAAAATTTTCCTGTGGCTTTCCCTTCGCACTTGTCGCACGTGAACCAACTTCCGGATTTTGCTGTCCGTGAACCCAGCTGGTCCTAGGCTTACTGTTGGTAGTAGTAGAGACAACTGTTCACGGATGACAGGGACCATGGACCTGATTATCAAGCTGCTGAACATGTATGACAAACTCTCGGCGATAGGGGGCCTACTTCCAGGGCAGTCGAAAACAGCGAGACGGACAGGACCAGATCTGACAGAGGTTGTGAAAACATTTGCCGCCGAAGCCTCCAAAACGTACGTGTACATTAGGCCCCCTCTTAGGACATGGAAGTAGATTATTAGGTGTAGAATATCCAGAGAGTTGATTAAGTAGGCCTAGTCCACGTCGTTGGGGAGGACGAATTTTAATACTTTGTAAAACAAATGGCCTACATGGCCTACCGTAGTTGAAAATGACCACGACAATGTAGGCCTACAAAACACTCAACGATTTATGGGCCTATACTCATAGCCTGTGTATGTTGACCGACATGTCTGTATGCATACTCGCCAGGACAGGCTACCGACCAAGGCCTCTTCTAAAATTCAGTTCACATCGCGTATTACACTGTACATGTAGGCCTATTATATTGATTCACCCGCCGGGCGCTGAGTGATATTTTAGTCTTGTCGTCAATGACAGCGTAACGATGTCGATGGGCTTATTACCGAGTCCACCTGTGTATTAATCAGAATATTCAAATGGGTCATATATCGTGCATTATACGGCATTCTTTTGTTATTTCAGGCCGTTCAAATTTGAGATCAACTCGTCAGAGGAGGTGAAAACGTTCCTATCAGACCTCCACAAAGCCTCACTGGCAATGAACTCCCAAATCGACCTGCTGCGGTCCAACTTCACAAAATACGCCAGGAGCATGCATTTGGATAAAATGCCACAATATCTTGCTATCACTGTCTACAAACTACAACATACCACAGATCTCTTCAGTTCACTCATTGAAAACTCAAACAGGACCATCCTAGCGCTGTTTAAATTTTTTGAAACTCTCCGAGTGCTGTGTAGACTGCTCTGTGTATGTGCTTTTGTCCTGACCGTTTTCTTTCTACACCGAAAAACAGCTTGGATGGATTCGGAACCAAACGAGGAAAGCTACAAGCAGAGAAAATTCATTCGGAACTTTCTGTCGTACCTCTCAGTTATTTTGACTCTTCTTTCACCACTTTGGATTTTTAATGTTAAATTCTTTTCATGAGGCACAAATAACATGAATAAAGCAAACTTTTTAATCAGCTGTGAATATGTAGTAGTTAAGACCAAGCAGATGTGGTAGTTATGAGATTCGAGAGTTTATGAGGTACCACTAACGTTATTGCTATCATGAATTTCATGCAATTTCATGGTTTGCAAACCATGAAAATGATTACAAAACCACCAAATCGGCAAAATTATTTGTTTTCAAACCATACATTGCAAATGTACGTGCTCAGAAATAGTGTTCTTCTTCACTATCGTTAACGAAGCGATTTCATAAACTCTCGAATAAAACTTTGCGTACCGTACATGCCGTATTCATATCAAATCCTTAACCTGCCAAGTGTAGTTGTCCCTGGTACCAGTTGTTCACTAGTACTTTGATCCTCTCAATACATGTACATGTAGTAACAGAGAGGTTTCTCAAACCCCCTGAAAAGGCGACGCGAACATCTATCCTAATACATGTACATTTTATTGAGATTTCGCAAATCTGACGAAACACGAAATACAAAATTCAACTTCATTTCCAAATGTATTTGCTACCACAAATGTCTTTTAGCATATCATCACAAATAGAATCTTGTGAGACCGAGAGTTACGGTGCATCTTTGAATTTTTTAATTTCCTCTTCGTAGATACGAAGTGGAAACGAAAGATAAATTTCAAATTTTAATATACACCGTGACTCTGTATCAGTCTAACGTTATAGGCAAAAAGACGCTCTTGCAAAGCAGGCAGTATTTGTGGTACCAACCATCTCCTGAAATACATTACGTCATGGAAATGAAGTCAAATTTCTTATCTTATTTCGTACTTCGTGTTTCGTCAGATTTGCGAACACGATCACTATAATTGTTCGGTGTTTTTTTTTGTGGCATCGAACAATGGGATTGGCGTTCGCGTTGGCGTTTCGGAGGCTTTGCGAAAACTCTCGCGAACCGCACAAGGTGCATGCATACAATGCTTTCTATCTCATCAAGCAACCACTGAATTCTTCTCATGAATATTAAATATGAAGTGTCGGTGTACTGGTACATGTAATGTAAGTCCGCAGTGCATACATTCTCTAATATTCTGGCAGAGGCCCACCTTAAAGGCATATCGGCTAATAAAATGGAAGTAAGGTAGTCAGTTCAAAATTCCAGGAAAATTCCTATTACATGTATATGATTATGCTGAACACTCCATTGCCGAGCTAGTGGCACTCAGTGAAACTGCACTGTCGAAAGAAGGTTGACCGCGGCGAGGTGGGATACAGCGTTGGGCCTACCTTGAATACACTTGTACCATCGTGTTGTTCACAACGGCAATCAAGGAGTCATTTTTCAGTGAAAGTGTAGATGGCCTAGAGGCGCCGGGATTTGGATATCCGCCTCCGAATTGAGTTAACATCTTGTCTGCGTAATATACAAAGTAGAAACAATTATTGGCAGAGTAAAAATAACTAAGATAAACTTCATCATAATCGGTGACTGAAATATCCACCAGGGAGACACCAACTAAATGGCCAACGCTCGACTTTAACATCACCAACTCTTTGTTTCTACGTTCATAGGACACAATGCCCTTTTCCCCCATGACGAAGATGTGTTTAAAGCTACAGCTGAGTTTGAAGGCGTCTTGGATGCCAAGTGACTCGTCAACTTGACACGTGATATCAAGTGTACCATCCATATCGAAAACGGAGATTCGTCTGCCGCCCTCTTTTGAGAGAACGATGTACTGGTAGCGACCGTTGATGTCAAATGACAGTGGCTCGCGAACTGACAAATCTTTTGTCGACTTGATAAAGCCTGTCACGGGATGATAGAGTCGGACAGAGTAGGTGTTCTCGGTACTTCCATCTGAAAGGACAGCAAGATTACCATACGGAGCAGCAGCTATGTCAATACCAACGTCCACTTGGAAGGAACGTTGGAGTTCACCAGTCGAGAGCTTGTGAATGTAGATATCCATACGCAGGTCGCCTGGATCGGTCGGTCGTGCACCGAGAGCAAAGATATCGTTACCCAAGTTTGTCACGGCGGTGATGGTCATGGCGTGGTTCTCAAGCTCCATTCGTTTTTCATAGAGAAGTGGCCAAGACTCACCTAGGCCTAAAGGCTTCCTACATTCCAGTTTCCCCAGTTGAAAGGTTTCCTGGGAGGGTATGAACTGATGAGGGTGATCTCTCAGCCTTACATACGACTCCCAATACTTCTCAGCATCAACATCATACGTCAGACCAAAGGCCAGAATCTCATCTTTAATCATGGACAACTTCTCAATATCCTTTGGGTGTGGCTCAGCCATTGTCAACATAACCTTCGCTTGTTCGATCTTCTTATCCAACTCGGCAATAGCAGGGCTGGCTTCCAAAAGTTTGCTCACTTCGTCTCTGAGCGCGAATATCTCAAAGATCTGCTTCTTCAGGACTTCCTTCTGTTCGAGCGCATGCGCGATGAACTTTTCAGTCTGATCCTCGACCTCTTTCACGAGGATATCTCTTCTCTGAACCACGTCTGATGTTTGGATGAATCTCAACTGGTCTTCGAATCTTTTCACATCTGTCGATCGTTTTTCTTGCTCTTCTGTCAGAGCAGTTACCTCATCCACCACAACACGGAACTCTTCGCCAATCTTTCTGATGGTATGGTCTCCATGGTCCAGTAAGACACAGAGGTTGCAGCATGGCACTGAACAGGAGGTACAGTATCCGCTGATCAGCTTTCGGTGTACTTTACAGCAGGCCTCGCTTCGCCTTCTAAGAGCAGTCACCACATGGCCTGCTGTAGCTTCGTTCCTTGCATGAACTCCCTTGCAATCAGGACACAAGAAAAGGCAACTACATTCATCACAAAAATGCTCGGCTTCCACGTCTTTGTCTTTGGTGAAGTGGCAACTATCGCACATGAGAGCCTGATCCTTCAGTAAGCTTTTGCCTCTCTTTACTGCCTGACGTTGCTCCGTGTGGTCGATTCCGATGTCATTGCCCTCCACGGAGTCAGGGTCATAATCTAACAAACCATCAACGCCATTTCCAGGGAGTGGACAAGTGGTCTGACAAGCTGGGCAACTAAAACGCCAATGTACCTCCTGGGGAGATCCTAGTTTCTCGATGAATGAGACGAGGCAGTTCCTACAAAATGCATGGCGGCAGGTTCCCCAGACAACTTTCAACGGCTCAGTTGGAGTCTCAAGGCACATCAGACAGGTGGGGTTACGGCCATTGGCTTTTTTGGACGCCATCATCCAGGATCGAAGTTATCTGAAATGGGAACACCCTTTCATCAGGAGGTTTATCAAGAGACCGTGATTCATAACAAGGCCCTTTTTTCGGGAAATCAGGCCCGCATGTTACATGTACATTTATATCACACATGTATTANCCCTTTTTTCGGGAAATCAGGCCCGCATGTTACATGTACATTTATATCACACATGTATTACCAGAAATAAATTCTCGTTATTTATTTCTGGTATTACATATGAAGGCTACTCATATTCATAAAGGTAGACTGTTTCCAGAACATGTCACTTCCAGTGGTTTTGCCGAAATGCTTAGGGTTTGGACCTTTGTAGGCGCAATGAATGTCATCCGAGCAGTTAGTAATCGGGGCATTCTTTCACTTTAGATGTCAGTCGGGAACTGCCGCCGCTGGCTAGGTCTGCGCGATCTTTCCCTTTAAAGCACTTGTAAGGCCTTATCTCAGACACGAAGGTTTACAACGTCACAGGCAAAACGTTTTACAACTGGGTGTAAAGAACCCGGCCGGGGTAAAGAGTCAGCCAGCTGCAGCAAACAGGAGACAAGACAGATTCAAACACGGGGAACTGTGCGAAGCTCGTGACTGTGCCGGTTGGCGCGCGTTCAGCAGACCTAGTCAGAATGAAATGGCCAGGGCCATTGTGCTCACCTCTGTGGTAAGTCTCCATGGGGATGGTTAAATGTGAAACTGTGACTCTCATGATGAATGTTGAAGGATCAGTACATATACGACAAAGCTGAACACACCAAGAAGTATTTTTATAATTTTATGATCTGATCAGTATTATCAGTTCAATGACATAAACTCAGTTGGTGGCACCCAGGTGTACAATTTCTGAATACAAGTGGTATTTGTGAACAAACTGCTTTCCTGTCTAGGTCAGAGATGTCAAAAATTCTACTTTTCAAGATGGCCACCTGGTGGCCACATGTGACATTCCTTGGGGCTGAAATTTTAGCAGGAATATACAGGATACTTGCATAGATACTTAGACAACACTGAAACGTCATAACATTTACTACTGATGAGATATGGCCAAAGTCAATTTTTCAAGATGGCTGCCTGGCAGCCATCTTGAAGNTTCCCCTTTTTATCTATCCAAAAATGGTCATTCTGATCCTTAGAAATTCGCTGATTAACTCTCACATCCACCATCTCGAACATTATTCGGTGTTCGGGCACTGCTGATCTCTGTAGTAGTGGAACACAGTTTCGGCGCGAGTTTTTTTTAGAATGCAATGCTTAAAGCGGGTGTAGCAGTAAAAAGTGTCACCTTGTAAAAGGTGTCCACTTGTTTTTGAATGACGGAATTAGCGGCATGGGTATAGAAACCAATCGCCAGAGATTAGAATGTAACAATAGGATCGTTTGTTCCCAGGACAGTTTTTCCTAGGACACGCTTTCCCTTCACACCTGTCTGACAGGAATCGGCGTCCTAGGAATGCAGATCCGACAAACAATAGCCCGTTATTGTAAGGTATATTCGAATGGTCATAGTCTCTCTAGCCATATATTCTAATCCCTCGCAGAACAATAAGACTTTAAGGATTCAAGATGGCGACTGAGTGGCTTCACAGCTTTTGAGTCTCTCAAGACAAACCTAGTTTTGTGGGTTGATAAATGTGTTTTGGTGGACTCATGTGAAGAATATTTGTGCTAATGTGGTCATGGATTGAATAGAGCGGATTTTTAACTTGGAATTCTTCTAAATGTGAGTACTCAGCTGACTTTAGTCCAACTGTTCTTAAAACCTGGCCAGGACGTGGTGCACTGACAAGGGGTCATCTCAAATACCCTTTGTCGACCAACAAACGAATACAAAAACAAGATCTTTTGACGAAATGAGTCGTGAATCCAAGGGTCTCGACGAACTGAAAGCTTGGTTTGCAATGCAACTGCAGGATCTCCGTAGTGGTTTAATGGAAGATAACAGAGATCTTCGAGCAGACATCGCTAGCCTCAGATCAGAAGTAGCAGTCAAAGACCAAGAGATAGCTACCTTAGAGGGAAGTGTAGAAACTTTGTTTAATGACGTGACCCTTATGAAAAAGGAGTTGCGAGACACAAAAGAGCGAGTTGTAGAACTCCAGGAGCAAAATGACGCACTTGAGCAATATTCTAGGCGGTACTCGCTTCGGATAAATGGTTTCCCTCAGAAGGATATCCAGTCAGGGAACACTGATGATATAGTCTTAGATCTTGCTAGAAAACTAAATGTCCCCTTAGATAGACGAGATATTGACAGGTCCCACCTTGTGGGCAGGCAAAAGAGCCAAATAATTGTTAGATTCACGAATTATAGTGCGAAGAGCCGGCTGTATGGAGCAAGGAAAAATATTCGCAATTGTCAAGATCCGGCCGTTAGCAAACTTTTTCTGAGTGAGGATCTTACAAGGAAACGCTACCTCCTTGTCAAGGAACTTGTAGCCTTGAAAAAGAAAAAACTGGTCGGTAATTTTTATACGTTGGATGGCCGCATCTTTGTCTTCTTAGGCGATCAACGAAATCTGATAACCTCTTCAAGAGACATTCAGGCTCTTCTTCGGAAGGGAAGTGAACATCCCCAGGAACAGATGGAAGTCGTCGTGCCAGAGGACAATAAAACGAAAAGTGTGTCAGCTGTGTAAATGCTGTACTCTACATCCCGAAAATATAGTAATTTGATATGCTATCAACTTTTCTGATCACATAAACATTACTATTTGCATTAAATTATACTTTGTTTTTTCTACTACGGACCTTGTTTTATATACAAGTGTAAGATATTATAATCATGTCGTCCTGTTATTTTGATACGTTTTCTTGAGACGACCCCCAAGACTAGTGTTTGTTGGCAAATCCTTCAGCTCTGGCATTCAGAGCCACACCCATAGTACATTCTGAATGTACGTATTCTATAGGCAATTTATATGCCAAACTCAGGCCACATTCCTTGCTTGAATGTGCCGCCTTTCTTACTGTCTTGTGGTTTCTGACATTTATAGCACTCGATTCACTTGTTCTGTTTTGTGTGTGTGAAGGGATCTATTGTACTTGGTATCATTGCGTGCACATGGAAGGACCAACTGCCTTCATGCGTTTCCAAAAGTTATTCTTAGAAATCCATGGGTATTTGCGTTGAGCAATACCGTGTAGCAGTTGGTCTTTTCAGTGCCATTTATAAACAGAGGCCTGTCAGATTAAATCAGATGAAGAAACACAATGTTTTCGTTTGTATAAAATTATGGTATATATGCATACGTAATATATTAAGCTCAATACTGTTTGGTACACTTATAAAAAATATGATATTGGTCATTTTTTCACTCTGCTTAATGTTAAGTAACGATGTCGAGAAGAATCCTGGGCCTCCCCCTGATCGGAAAGGGAATGATTCAATCGTTATTCATCATATTAATGCTCAGAGTATGAGGCACAAGGTTGATTTACTTGAGGCACAGACTTTGCAAACTAATATTGATATTTTGGCGATTACTGAGACTTGGCTCAATGATAACGATAATGTTGTTGACATTACCATTCCAGGCTATAAGGAGCCCATGAGAAGGGATCGTGTCACTGAAACAACAGGTGGCGGAATTTGTGTTTATGTAAAATCATGTTTGACTTGTAAGAGGCGACCAGATCTAGAGTTGCAAGAAATTGAATGTATTTGGCTTGAGTGTGTTAATGGACGGGAGCCTCTGTTGATTGGTGTATTCTATAGTCCTAGGAGAGAAGACTTACGTTTCTTAGAATATTTTGATGACTGTTTAGAAAATGTTTTTATGACATCCCCGAAGCACGTGGTCATTACAGGTGATTTTAACTGCGATTTTCTGCAAAACAATGTAAATCGTCGCTTGACGTCTATAATGCAGGTGTACAGTCTTCATCAAGTAATTGATCAGCCAACAAGAGTAACATCGAGGTCCAGAACATTGATTGACTTAATTTTTGTAAATGATTTAAGTTTTTGTAGTGCCCACGGGGTAACTGAGCCATACTGTAGTGATCATTGTGCTACTTGGATAAAAATATCATTTGTGGCTGCAAGGGCAAGTCCTGTTAAAAGGCGTATCTGGTACTATGATAGGGCGGATTTTAACGGGCTGAATCAGGCAATTAGAGATGATATTGATGTTAATTCTATTTACCAGGAGAACAATGATATCAGTATAACTGTGGACAGGTTTAATGAGAGGCTCTTGGATTTAGCAAGTCAGTTTATTCCGAATAGAATGATTGCTGTCTCCAGGCGAGATAAAATCTGGATGAATCATGAAATTAGACAGTCGATGAGGAAACGGAATAAGGCGCATAAGAGAGCAGTTAGAGATAACACTCCCCAATCCTGGGCCAAGTTTAGATTTTTGCGAAATAAGGTTAAAGATAATATACGTAAAGCCAAGAAGAGTATGGAAGATAGACTTANTTGTTTGTATTGCTCTGCTAGAACTTTGCTGCCATTTTTGACCATAAACGCGGCTGGCTGCCTATTCAAAGTAGGCCTACGACTTCGTGTAAGGGTAGATTCATACTTCTCCGTTTTGCGCTTTGCGCTTGTGCGTTCCCTATGTTTATGTGTGGTACCAATAATAAAAATTACTTTTTCTAAAGTCTGGCAACATCTATCTTTGACCTAATGGAATGCGGAAGCTAGGAAATTGATCGTTGGATTTTCCTCGGACCTTTAATCACACGCGGCTATTGAATGACCGGTGGACAACGCGAACAATCGGGGAACGACCACAAGTGATCGACAGGCATGATTAAAAACCGCAAAGCTCTGTCACATTACATGACTTCCGCATTCCATGTCGAAGATAGATGTTGCCAGACTTCACGCACGCACATAGGAAACGGACAAGCGCAAAGCGCACTAACGCAAAGTATGAATTGGCCTTAACATGGAAACCAAAATGCAAGCAATGTTGAGTTTCATCAAGTCAAAAGAAAGCAAGACGTACATGCAATATATCAATATGGCTCGATGTTCACGATGAATGTACGGGCGTGCGGGGATTCCCAATTCAACCTGGTGGATTCCCCGAAACACTGGTCAGGCACAAAAGCCGAGTAAAATGGTGTTATTCTTTCATACCTATTCAAATGAAGCCGTACTGCCATGACTACACATGAAGAATGGTACGCGCTAAGCAGGTCAGATACCGCTGTGCCGAACACTAGCTCGGACATGTATGATTCTGGCGTCAACGAAGAGACAGTTGTTCGGGATACTAGTACATCTCGTCTCGTATTCGATCGCCGATATCTCCATGGCCGAATTTACCTTTTTATCCTCGTGTCAGACGATTGAATATCCCTCGTTGGAATCTCTCGTCTGCCCGTAACCGTATTGCAGGAAATTAGGGCTGAGATATGTTTCAGGGGGCTCACAAAGGCTGAGAGACGACAGCAAAGTGCCGTCCGCGGCGCATCGATTTGTACTAACTCACTCGCGAATTTCGGTTGGAGGATGTAGTTCAGTAGGCCAAGTGGCATCCTCGCACCCAGGGTCTTCTCAACCGGCTCCCATTCGCGTGCTTGGTTCAGACAATGAGGGGGGCATCGCCGGTGGAGTGGTCGGAGGGATCATCATCTTGCCGACTCCGACTCCAGAGGACTCTTTTTTGGGGAGCTAGGCCTACGTCATCAAATACAACGGGGTTTTCAAAAGCAATGGTGTTTACTCATTCAGGAGAACGAATAGAACCCGCCTGGGTGATAAATTTATATCTGACGTGAAAAATCCGAATTTTATTTTAGTCGAAGTGGGAGTGGGAGTGGGAGTGGGACCAGATCTAACCTCGCTATTGAGGGAGGTAGACCGTATGACCTGAGATTCTCAGGATGGCCAAGTGCGAGAGCGGCCTTGTTTGGTTCTGATGACTCATATAATCACGTGATTGACCCTTTTTTGTCGTAACTTCCTACGCGGTCCGAATTTCGTTTGCAAATCGCGACAAAAAAGCAAATGTACCGTATACAGTAACATATGAGGACGTTCCGGTATGATTCAGACTGTCCGTTTAAAGATGGAACTTGCTGATATCCCCTCACAAAATGTGCCACGTGTAAATGACATACCACGTGGTAGGCTAATGGGCGAAATTTACACCAAAAATGTGTAAAAGTGTATGCACATTTTTGGTTTACAATTCGCCCATTACCACGTGGTAATGTCATTTACACGTGGTACATTTTTGTAAGGGTTATGAACCCAGGAAACGTTCTTATAAATGTAGGCCTACATCTACATCTATTTCCGGGTGTAAAAACATACATACAAAACATACAAAACTTGCTTATTTTCGGGAAAACAGGTGTGTTATCCAAAAACGAATACTAGTATACTAGTAAGTTTTGCAAAACAGATATAGGCCTAAGTCTGTTGATAAACACGGACGTTTTACCCGATTTTTATCGCAGAGGTGTCGGTTCCCGGAGAGGTCCGCAGAAGTGTTTGCCAAACGAGACGCTAGATGGCGTTTGATACTATCGTGACTTTACCAGAATTCCCGAGCTAGAACTCCACGGATTTTGGGATGTTTAAACAGGGCCCATTTCTTGGTGGTAAAAAGCTTTGATTTGATTGGAGTGTCTAAATATTATAGGAAACATTATGACGAGGTCATTTATTCAGTGAAATGTATGTAGGCCTACATTGAATGAATAGCGAAAGCACAGTCTCACCAACAGAGGCCGCCACTCTGCCCTTNTTACACGATTCAACTTTTGTTGAAAGGGTTGAACGTCATTGAAAGCTGCTGCCCCGTCTATAAACAGCCCTTTCAACACCTTTTAACAGATCTTTTAACAGCTTTCAAAAAGTTGCCAGAAATAGGAAAATGAAGCTGTTTTGGCGACTTGTGAAAGCTGTTGAGAACCTGTTGAAGGGGTTCAAAAGGGTGTTTAGACGGGCAACAGGTTTCAACAAACGTTGAATCATGTAAACCCCTCTTTACACTGTTAGGCTATATGTGTGTGTTTATGTCGTTACACAAAGCTTCTTTACACAAATTCACCCAAAGCACGACACTTCCCTGCTGAGCAGGTCACGGCCGTTGAGTACAAGGCTGACCGAGACGAGGAACAGCGTTGGCTCTACCTTGAATAAACTCGTACCACCGTGTCGTCCTCAACGGTAATCAGGGAGTCATTTGTCAGCGAATGTGCAGACAATCTGACTCCGTGACGTGCTTGTTTTTCCCCGAGTCCACAGAGGCACTGGTCAGGGTACCACCCATAACACACCTTTCGGCTGGACCAATAATAGCTGATATAAACTTTGTCATAATCGGTGACTGAAATATCCACCAGGGAGCAACTTTCAAAATAGTTGGTCGTGCTCGACTTGATCAACACCATCTCTTTGTTTCTACGTTCATAGGACCTAATGCCCTTTTCCCCCATAACGAAGATGTGTTTCAAGCTACAGCTGAGTTTGAAGGCGTCTTGGATGCCAAGTGACTCGTCAATTTGACACGTGATATCAAGTGTGCCATCCATATCGAAAACGGAGATTCGTCTGCCGCCCTCTTTTGAGAGAACGATGTACTGGTAGCGTCCGTTGATGTCAAATGACAGTGGCTCACGAACTGACAAATCTTTTGTCGACTTGATAAAGCCTGTCACGGGATGATAGAGTCGGACAGAGTAGGTGTTCTCGGTACTTCCATCTGAAAGGACAGCAAGATTACCATCCGGGGCAGCAGCTATGTCAATACCAACGTCCACTTGGAAGGAACGTTGGAGTTCACCAGTCGAGAGTTTGTGAATGTAGATATCCATACGCAGGTCGCCTGGATCGGTCGGTCGGGCAGCGAGAGCAAAGGTATCGTTACCCAAGTTTGTCACGGCGGTGATGGTCATAGCGTGGTTCTCAAGCTCCATTCGTTTTTCATAGAGAAGTGTCTTAAAACTTTCACCTAATGGCTTCTTGGAGGGCTTCCTACATTCCAGTTTCCCCAGATGAAAGGTCTCCTGGGAGGGTATGAACTGATGAGGGTGATCTCTCAGCTCTTTATACGACCCCCAATACTTCTCAACATCAACATCATATGTCAGACCAAAGGCCAGAATCTCATCTTTAATCATGGACAACTTCTCAATATCCTTTGGGTGTGGCTCAGCCATTGTCAACATAACCTTCGCTTGTTCGATCTTCTTATCCAACTCAGCAATAGCAGGGACGGCTTCCAAAAGTTTGCTCACTTCGTCTCTGAGAGCGAATATCTCAAAGATCTGCTTCTTCAGGACTTCCTTCTGTTCGAGCGCATGCGTGATGAACTTTTCAGTCTGATCCTCGACCTCTTTCACCAGGATATCTCTTCTCTGAACCACGTCTGATGTTTGGATGAATCTCAACTGGTCTTGGAATCTTTTCACATCTGTCGATCGTCTTTCTTGCTCTTCTGTCAGAGCAGTTACCTCATCCACCACAACACGGAACTCTTCGCCAATCTTTCTGATGGTATGGTCTCCATGGTCCAGTAAGATACAGAGCTTGCAGCACGGTACTGAACACGAGGTACAGTATCCGCTGATTAGCTCTCCGTGTACTTTACAGCAGGCCTCGCTTCGTCTTCTAAGAGCAGTCACCACATGGCCTGCTGTAGCTTTGTTTTTTCCATGAACCCCCTTGCAATCAGGACACAAGAAGAGACATCCACACTCTTCACAAAAATGCTCGGCTTGCACGTCTTTGTCGTTGGTAAAGCGGCAGCTCCGGCACATAGGAGCGTCACCCTTCAGTCGGCTTTCGTCGGTGCAATCTCTCTTTAATACTGCCTGACGTTGCTCCTTTCCGAGGTCACCCTTGCCCTCCACGGAGTCGGGGTCATAATCAAACAAACCGTCCACGCCATTTCCTGGGAGGAGACAAGTGGCCTGACAAGCTGGGCAACTAAAACGCCAATGAACCTCCTGGGGAGATCCTAGTTTCTCGATGAATGCGGCAAGGCAGTTCCTACAAAATGCATGGTGGCAGGTTCCCGTGACAACTTTCAACGGCTCAGTTGGAGTTTCAAGGCACATCAGACATGTGGGGTTACGACCATTGGCTTCTTTGGACGCCATCATCCAGGATCGTAGTTATCTGAAATGGGAAGACCCTTTTTTAAGATAAACAACCGTGGCACAGTGCCGTATGCACGGGTCGTACTTTCGCCTAAAGTGTAGCTTAAGTTAGACTTTCGCTTTGCTTGAAGAGACAAGTCAGACTTTAATGAAAGTGTGGCTGAAGTCCGGCCCGTGCACACGGCCCTTAGTTTGGATAACATAGGCAGGCCTTGGCCTGCACACTCACACAATTTCATATTCTTTACTTGTATCTCCTTTATTTGTGACCTTCGAATAACATACAACTGTTTGGGTTCGGAGATTGTTTGGACTACTCGCAGGGTACTTATGGACGCCTCGTTTAAACATGGGCCATTGAACCATCTTTTTAGATGGGGATTTGGCCTAGTGGTTTAAGGCGTGCTGCCCCAATTAGTGCTGGCGATTGATGCCTAATGCGAGGGTCCGTGGGTTCGATTCTCTCTGTGTGTCACGTGCATATCGCATAACACAGGCCCTGCAGACCACTGCATGGAAGACTATTTTCAGAGCATCTGACTTCCGGCAATTTGTGTCGAAGGGTCAAAATGCAAGCAAATTCACAAGAAAGCAAAGTGGTTTCCTTTATCAATAGGGCATACGGCTCGATGTTCACGATGAATGCACGGCCGTGCTGGGGATTCCCCATTTCAACCTGGCCGGATTCCCCGAAACGACTGGCATGGCACAAAATGGAGTAAAATGGTGTTATTCTTTCATACCTATTCAAATGAAACCGTATTGCCTTGACTACACAAATACATGTACTAACTCCACATTGAAGTCCCAAATACCAGTTTTTTTTTACCTTTTTGAGCTCGTCTTGCGGAAAGGATGGTACACGCCAAGCAGGTCAAACCGCTGTGCCCAACACTAGCTCGGAAATGTATGATTCTGACGTCAACGAAGAGACAGTTGTTCGGGATACATCTCGTCTCATATTGGATCGCCGATACCTCCATGGCTAATTTACCTTTTTATCCTCGTGTCAGACGTTTGAATATCCCTCGTTGGAATCTCGTCTGCCTGTAAGCACCGGAATGCGGAAAATTATGGCTGAGATAAGTTTCTGGGGGCTCAAAAGAGACGAGAAATACGGACAATGGGGAGAGCAGCCTTGCGCAAGTTATCGTGTGGCTCACCAAATCTCCTCGATTTGCTGCGTTGTGTTGGCGCGAATCGGGGATGTAGCTCAGTGGTAGAGCGTCCGCTTTGCATGCGGAAGGCCCCGGGTTCGATCCCCGGCATCTCCACGCAATTTTTCACTCCTTTTTCTCGATTTTTTCAGATTTGTCTCATCAAAGAACATCTATGCCTACTTTTGGCCTATCAATTTTAGATTAAAACGATTTGGATCGAAATGTAAAGCGACAACACTGGCATTATCAATACTCACCGTTTATCTTCGAGAAAGATGTTTCCGATGTTTCCGGCTTTCAATTAGAAGTAGAAGCTGACTTGTCAGTCAATTTGAAGACCGCCCATGGATATTGAGATTTTCTTCATCACGTGGTTCTCAATACAGATCGATCACATGCCCCCCCC